>JAJOOI010020158.1:0-60298 GCA_029582585.1 Solanum bukasovii
TAAATTCATTATGGTTTTAGTGTATATGCGATGAATGAATGCTAAGAGGCTTGTATTAGACCTCTTCGAGGTCGAGTACGCCGGTTACGACTAGGGGGTGCTCCCGGGTCGTGACAGGAAACCTCCACGTTAGTAGTTCGGGTTTCTAGTAGCAATCTTCTTATCCCATAACTAAGTTCCCACATAGGTCTTTAGCTAGTGGATCCACCTAAAGGCTATTATGAAAGTTCTACCTTAGGCAAGTAGGACACCTCTTTTTGGTGTGGGAGTAGAACAGCAGATTCCATGTAGCTCACATGGTCTATGTCGGTTAATGCTATCTAGCCTATATGATACAAATATGAACTATGATATGATTATGAACTATGATAAGAACATGGAGTTTAATTATTACTTCATAAGAGGTACTACTTAGTATGAGTGGGGGTATGTGACTTCATTTATGGATGGCACAAGTAGGCTTTAAGAGGGGTTATGGTGAGGTTCTCTTATGTTATGACGACTTATGGATTATGTATGAAAGATATGTATGAATGTTAAGGTTGACTTTACTTTTTACAAGTTATTAACATGTATGACTCCTTACTTATGTATAATGACTATGAGTAAGGCAAGGTAGGATATGTATGTTGTTGGTAGCCTAAATGTGATACTTAGCATTTGGTAGGGTTATGGGACTTTACTTTTGCATTGTACTAGTATGGCTTTGGGTTACTTTTATGTTAGTTTGGCTCATGTTTCTTCAAGAATGTGCATAGTGACTTTTAAACCTTATAAAGGCATGATTTCAACTAAATGTACCTTTTACGCATGTTTTTAGGATTTTGTACATGGATTCCATACCTAGTATATTATTTGTGCTAACCCGTATTTTCTACATTCTATGAGTGAAGCTTGGGTTGACTATTTGTCACGACCCGAGAGCACCCCCTAGTCGTAACTGGCATACTCGACCTCTCGGAGGTCTAATAGAAGCCTCTTAGCATTCATTCATCGCGTAGACACAAAAAACCACAAGTAATTAAAAACTTTCTTCACGCACGAAGATACTTTCATTAAATAACAAGCGGAAAACTTTCTAGACTTTATACATGATGTCTCAAAACCATCTAATACTTGAATACAACAATGGGACTAAACCATACAAGACTTAAACAAAATACTAGAAATACAACAAAAGGAACATGTAGGGTATTTTCCTCGAATCTATGAGGACTCACCAAGTCTTCATCGTCAACACTTAGAAACCTATCAATTAGCCATGACATGTCACCATCTCCCAATCCCTACATTTTAGTCAAAAAGGGAAAGAAAGGGGTTAGCACAATTAAGTACTACGTATGGAGACCATGCAAAAACATGTTTCAACAGACATTTACAAGAAATATATGCTTCCATATCATTTTGATAAAACCTTCACTTCACAAGTATAAGAGACATAATACAAGTCAGCATTCACACATAAGACCATAGCCAACCATACATATACTCAACATATATCCATATACAACCCATGCTTAACTTTAAAAGAACACATGCCATTTCATTACCTTAGGACCTCTATCTAATATAACCTTAAGATACACTTGAGTGAGACAAGGAGTGACCGCCCATACAACCTCTTCAATCAAACTTAAGTGTTCCTCAAGATTACCTTAGATAAGGACATTTCCTTTACATAATAACATCAATAGACCAACATTCTTTAAGAAACCATTTATGAATCAAACACATAAGGGAACTTTCACATAATAATCATTAGACTTAGGGAATTCACTTTAGTATCTTCTAGGCCTACTCGTGCCATGTATAGGTAGCATCCCATACTACTACCTACACTTTGTAAAACCTATCTAATAGCTAGAGTGCATATCCCATATGATGGGAATATAGGAATGAACCGACATAGACCATACTAGCAAGCTATGGAATCTGGTGTCGTAAGACCCCACACCGTAGAAGGTGTTCTACTTGCCAAGGGTAGAACTTGTAAGCAACCCATGTAGGCACATGGTTTAGGGGATGTCCTGGGAAATTCATTGTGCCTAATCTCATACTCAACTAGGCCACCTTCCGAACGACATCCACTCGGTGCTAGCTTTATTTCCCATAAAGTATTGAATCACATATGTACTAGAGAGGGTTCCTTTTCTAGTTCAACCAACTCATAGTACCTCTTCCCAAGAAAGGCCCCATTTCTTAGTCATAGCCAATCTAGCTTCATAAGGATAGCTAATTTGACTTTCTTAGATAAGGATTCTCATGTCCTTCCAGCTCCATCCATCTCTAAGACTATCATTTCACTCAAGAAGGGAACATCACCCTAAGGCCCATCCTTCAAGGTTATACATTTACTTAGGGGTCTAGACTTATGAAAGGACACCATGCTAAGTCTATCGATTCAAGTCTTGGCCTAGAACCAAACATTCATATATATAATCAAGCTTTCACGACACAAGACAAGATATTCAAGTCTAGCATATGAGCTACAACATCATCTTATAAAGAGTCATCATAGTCCATCATCACCACATATCACCATTTCAAGATAAACATGCTTTAATATTAGCATAATAACACTTTATACAATATCACATTAATACCATTAGAACATCTTCACATTATAGAATCACACAAACTTTACATATAGCTTCATATAGGACTTTATATATAGCCTCATATAGAATTTTACATATAGCTTCATTTATACATAATAACACAGCACTACAAAAATACTCCTATAATGCCCTTCATGACCACAATCATAATTCAAAAGCAACAAGCAACACTTCCACCAAAGATGGATCCAACCTAAGAAGCAATTATAGCAATATAAATAGATCAAGCCATCTTACCACCTTTCAAAGGCCATAAGCCACAATACTCAATACCATGCCAATTATACAATACTCATCAAGTTAGGTCAACTTATCCTCTTTCCATAGCTATCATCATCATCCTCATATTCCAACAATTAACAATACAATAACAATGATAATAACAACATTCAACTATACAAGCTAAGCTAAATAATATCAAATAACCAACATAAAGGCTAAATCCCAATTTATGACCATTCAAGGCTACTACCTCACATTATAAAATTCAATAGAAATTTCCAGCAACTCAACATAGCTAAGATCATATAAGAACAGCCTACATCAGACCACTCAATAATCCTTCATCAATTACTCAAAATCAATAGACCCACTTTAGGCCAAATTTAAAGAATTGGACAAGACATGGGTTCATGAAGATTTATTTCTTAAAACCATCAATAATCATCAATAAAAACATAAAACATCATTTAAAATCATTTAATGCAAGAACCCACGCTTAGAATTTGAAATAGGGTTTTGTGTATTTGAAAAACCTTGAAAACCTTTTGATTGGGCTCCTTGAAAGAACGAATAATCAAGGATAAAGGATCCCCATACCGTAATTATCAAGAACAAAACGAAATTGAAGAAGAAATCAGTAGCCACCATCAACCCTAGCTCCATCTTTAACCCTGAGCTTCCATGGGGTTTTGAGACAGTTTTGAGAGAGGGAGGGTTTTGAATTTAGGAGAATGACTTTAAAATGGACTTTATATGTTTAAATATACTTAAAATACCTAAAAACACATAAAACATTCGTCAATACACTTATTAAAATTAGGGGTGAATTTACCAACTCACCCCTAAGTTGGCAGAAAATTCTGCAGATTACAGTCACGTTTGACGCCCACAAACGACGGACCGTCAACTGAGTCGCTCCCCGTCAATGTGGTCTGTCGTTTGTGACTGAAGCTCACCAACATGCAGAGCTTCAAGGCCTGGTCGACACCCATGGTTGACGGGATGCCAATCAGTTGACTGGTCGTCAACCGGGGTCGTCGTTTGCCACTGCCCTGGCAGCTTAAAGGATAAGGATGGGGTCCTCTTCAAAGGCTCCTCGTGGATCCTTGAGGGAGTCGTACCCGCACGTTTAAACCCCTAAACCCATGTTCAAATCCCTAAGGTCATCCCCACATGCTTCACACCTCAAACGACACATCAAAATTCACCCACAACACAAAACACTCTAGCACCACATACAAGTTTAGTCTTTGAAAGTCATGAACGTCCCTTGACGTTTGACTTTAAAACTCACTAAACCACCCATATAAAGTCATCACCCATCATATAAACAAGTTACACACTGCCTTGCACCAACACTCACTGATTTAGACCATAAACACCACATAACCAACCATCAAAACACATGAGAGGCTCTAGTTTACCTAGTTCATTTTTAGGGTCCTTACATTATCCCCCACTTAGGAATATTCGTCTTCGAATGACATTTAAACACTTTTCAAGGAAAACGACCAAAGTAAATAGCCCATACTCATCATACCATAATATAAACCATACACATAATAAGGAGGAACATCACTCCACATCAAAGTCCCATAATAACCTCATGCAATTCAAGAAAGTAGGCTTAACATCTACTAAGTCCTTATGCATCATCTTTACCTTTTCTCATGCTACTGGAGGAACTTCCTTCTCCAAATAACATCATGCTCATTCAAACTTCATCAAGCACATCATGCAAATTTCTCATCAATGCACAATTATGCAACATTTTCAAGAACACATTTAAGCATGCTCAATAAGTCAACTCATGCAACATTCAAGCATGTTCACCATTTCACCACGTGAAACAAATAGACAATTCATACTAAATGCACATTAGCATGAGGAACGCATAACAAAAGACTCATTTTTCTCATTTAATAAGAATTCAAATAGAACATACATAGCATAAGGAGAACATATGGAAACTAATTTTTCACACAAGACTCCAAAACATAAAACAAGCTAGTAGGAACTCTTTGTTTTAGGCTTGAATAGGCACATAAAGAAAGAGGTAACGATATCAACACTTCTCAACAACCTTACTACTCAACATACCATCTCCCATTTAAGGGTAAAACCAACAAAGGTCAACATGACATAGGAACCTCAATTAAGAAACCATCAACATACCGGAGCCTTTAAAGTAAGAAGGTCCTCATTAAGCAACTCTCACTCATCTCAACCTTACCAACTCACTCCAAGGTCTCACATGCGTCTACCTCACCGGGTCTAAACTCCTGAAACTCACTACACCTCTTAAGATGGAAACATCAATCAAGCCTAACTAATGAACATCAAAGACTCTCAAAATCCTTACCATCTAACCACAATATTCCCCACTTAGGAAAAATCTCATAGAAGCTCTTTCAAACTTCACTCCTTCCCATTCTAAGGCCGGAGCAAGACACACTAAACATTTATACTCACCACACCTATACATTTCTAAAACACCACATTTCATCATCTCTTTCAATATACCTCAAAATTCAACATATCTAAGCCGGGTTCCACCAACAATACACGTAATCATAAGACAACCCATTCAATCACAAGTCAACATCACAATCTTCCACCTTACATCTATGAAGTCACTAAGCCATAGTTGGTATCACAGCCAACCTTTTCTCTCCCTCAACCCTTACAACATAAAACTCTCAAGGGAAGTCACACTCTAAGGACCATCATATAAGGAACAACGGAAAGACATTATAGAGAAAAACTTTATGGCACGACTGGAAGAATGAATAAGTGTAACTTTCTTAGCACCCAATAGCCTCTTATTCATAATGTGGCGCGCTTCACATTATGAACAAGACACTACTAGATGTGGTTTGAGACAACCTAAGACCATTTCAAAACCTTGTGCTCTGATACCAAGTTTGTCACGACCTGAGAGGACCCCCTAGTCGTAACTGGCGTACTCGAACTCTCGAAGGTCTAATACAAGCCTCTTAGCATTCATTCATCACATAGATACTAAAAACCATAAGTAATTAAAAGCTTTCTTCACACACGAAGATACTTTTATTAAATAACAAGCGGAAGACTTTCTAGACTTTATACATGATGTCTCAAAACCATGTAATACTTGAATACAACAATGGGATTAAACCCGTACAGGACTTAAACAAAATACTATAAATACATGAAAAGGAACATGTAGGGTATTGTCCTCGAATCTATAAGGACTCACCAAATCTTCATCGTCAACACTTAGAAATCTATCAAGTAACCATGGCATGTCACCATCTCCCAATCCCTACATTTTAGTCAAAAAGGGAAAGAAAGGGTTTAGCACAATTAAGTACTACGTATGGAGACCATGCAAAAACATGCTTCAACAAACATTTACAAGGAATATAAGCTTTCATATCATTTTGATAAAACCTTCACTGCACAATTATAACAGACTTAATACAAGTCTACATTCACACATAAGACCATAGTTAACTATACATATACTCAACATATATCCATATGCATCCCATGCTCAACTTTAAAAGAACACATGGCATTTCATTACCGTAGGATCTCTACCTAATATAACCTTAAGACACACTTGAGTGAGACAAGGAGTGACCGCCCATACAACCTCTTCAAGCACACTTAAGTGTTCCTCAAGATTACCTTAGATAAGGACATTTCCTTTACAACATAACATCCGTAGACCAACATTTTTTAAGAAACCATTTAGGAGACATTCAAGCACATAAGGGGACTTTTACATAATAGTCGTTAGACTTAGGGAACTTACTTTAGTATCTTCTAGGCCTACTCGTGTGATGTATAGGTAGCATCCTATACTACTACCTACACTTCGTAGAACCTATCTAATAGCTAGAGTGCATATCCTATATGATGGGAATATAGGCATCAACCGACATAGACCATACTAGCAAAGTATGGAATCCGTTGTCGTAAGACCCTACACCGTAGAAGGTGTTCTACTTGCCAAGGGTAGAACTAGTAAGAAACCCATGTAGGCACATGGTTTAGGGGATGTCCAAGGAAGTTCATTGTGCCTAATCTCATACTCAACTAGGCCACCTTCCTAACCACATCCACTCGGTGCTAGCCTTATTTCCCATAGAGTATTCAATCACATATGTAATAGAGAGGGTACCTTTTCTAGTTCAACCAACTCATAGTACCTCTTCCCAAGAAAGGCCCCATTTCTTAGTCATAGCCAATCTAGGTTCATAAGGATAGCTCATTTGATGTTGTTAGATAAGGTTTCTCATGCCGTTCCGGGTCAATCCATCTCTAAGTCTATCATTTCACTCAAGGAGGGAACATCACCCTAAGGTCCATCCTTCAAGGATATACATTTCGTTAGTAGTCTAGACTTATGAAAGGGCAACATGCTTAGGTCTACCAATTCAAGTCTTGGCCTAGAATTCCTCTTTTAGCATTTATAGGAAGAGCTTCATTACTAAGTCATAGCCCAACCAAATATTCATATATATAATCAAGCTCTCATGACACAAGACAAGATACTCAAGTCTAGCATATAAGCTACAACATCATCTTATAAAGACTCATCATAATCCATTATGACCACATATCACCATATCAAGATAAACATGCTTTCACATTAGCATAATAACACTTTATACAATATGACATTACCATTAGAACATCTTCACATTACAGTATCACACAAACTTTACATATAGCTTCATATAGGACTTTATATATATCCTCATATAGAACTTTACATATAGCTTCATTTATATATAATAACACAGCAATACAACAATACTCCTATAATGCCCTTCATGACCACAATCATAATTCAAAAGCAACAAGCAACACTTCCACCAAAGGTGGATCCAACCTATGAATAAATTAGAGCAATATTAATAGATCAAGCCATGTTACTTCCTTTCAAAGGTCATAAGCCTCAATACTCAATTACATGCCAATTATACAATATTCATCAAGTTAGGTCAACTTACCCTCTTTCCATAGATTTCTTCATCATCCTCATATTCCAACAATTAACAATATAATAACAATGATAATAGCAACATTCAACTATACAAGCTAAGCTAAACAGTATCCAATAACCAACATAAATGCTAAATGCCAATTTATGGCCATTCAAGGCTACAACCTAACATTACACAATGCAACAACAATTTCCAGCAATTCAACATAGCTAAGATCATATAAGAACCGCCCACATCAAACCACTCAATATTCCTTCATGAATTACTCAAAATCAATTGACCCACTTTAGGCCAAATTTAAAGAATTTGAGAAGACATGGGTTCATGAAGATTTCTTTCTTAAAACCATCAATAATCATTAATACCAATATAAAGCATCATTTAAAATCATTTAATTCAAGAACCCATGCTTAGAATTCGAAATAGGGTTTTGTGTATTTGAAAAACCTTGAAAACCTTTTGATTGGGCTCCTTGAAAGAAAGAATAATCAAGGATAAAGGATCCCCATGCCGTAATCATCAAGAACCAAACGAAATTGAAGAAGAAATCAGTAGCCACCATCAACCCTAGCTCCATCTTTCACCTTGAGCTTTCATGGGGTTTTGATACAGTTTTGAGAGATGGAGGGTTTTGAATTTACGAGAATGACTTTAAAATAGACTTTATATGTTTAAATATACTTAAAATACCTAAAAACACATAAAACATTCGTCAATACACTTATTAAAATTAGGGTTGAATTTACCAACTAACACCTAAGTTGGCAGAAAATTCTGCAGATTACAGTCACGTTTGACGCCCACAAACGACGGACCGTCAACTGAGTGACTCCCTGTCAATGGGGTCTGTCGTTTGTGACTGAAGCTGACCAACATGCAGAGCTTCAAGTCCTGGTCGACGCCCATGGTTGATGGGACGTCAATCAGTTGACTGGTCGTCAACCTAGGTCGTCGTTTGCCACTGCCCTGGCAGCATCAAGGATAAGGACGGGGTCCTCTTCAAAGGCTCCTGGTGGGTCCTTGAGGGAGTTGTACCCGCACATTTAAACCCCTAAACCCATGTTCAAACCCCTAGGGTCATCCCCACATGCTTCACACCTCAAACGACACATCGAAACTCACCCACAACACACAAAATACACTAGCACCACATATAAGTCTAGTCTTCGAACGTCATGAACGTCCATTGACATGTGACTTTAAAACTCACTAAACCACCCATATAAAGTGATGACCCATCATATAAATTAGTTACAGACTGCCTCACACTAACACACACTGATTTAGACCATAAACACCACATAACCAACCATCAAAACACATGAGATGCTCTAGTTCACCTAATTCATTTTTAGGGTCCTTACACTATTCCCTAGGCTTGGTGAGTCCTCAAGTTCGCGGACAAGATGGTATTGTTTCTAGTTTCTATTGTGCTTTATATATTTTGAGACTTTATTAATGAATAGGGCTTTGACGCTATTTGTACTCTCTATTGTACTAGATGTTGATTGAATCAAATCTAGATTCGTATTTTCATTTATGAAAAGTAGTTGACTTTGATTGTAAATTTTTAAAATTTTTCAACATTATTCTACGTCTTTATGTAATGATTATGCTAAGGACCTTTATGAGACCCCTTCGGAGTCAAGTACGCGATATTGCTCCTAGGGGATAACCCCGGGTCATGACAGATGGAACCTCCCCACATAAAAAAAAGAAAAAAAAAAGAAGAAATGAATGAAAAAGTTGTTGAATAAAGTTGTGAAAATGCAAAAAGAAATAGGGTGTCTAACAGTCCATGGAAGATGAATCATGGGGTGACTTGTGAGCACGAATGACAATGACGAAGAAAAGGAAAGAAAGTGTTGTTCACACCACATTTCATGAGGATTATTACAACCATTGAGCCTAAATGACCATACCTTTGCACTCATCCCCATTACATTCCTTGAAAAGACCTTTTTTATCTTGAGTGAGAAAAAACAATTGTTGGTTGAAAAATAAGGGCAAACCTATGGGTGAAATCATGCATAGTGTTCATCGTTGTGAGTGTGAGTGTTGTATTTGATTCCGAAGCTTTAAATTGTTGAACCATTGTGTGTGAATATGGAATCATTCTTTGTGTGAGGGCATTTGAGTACCTTTGTTGAGTTTGAACTTGCATTTGAAGCAAGTATTGTGAACTTGGGAATATTTGCTAATGGTGAGTCACAACTTGAATCTTTGAGTGCATAATTGATCTTTGCAGGAGTAAGTTGAGTCTTTTTCTGTGCATTCATGATTGAATCTTGTGTAGCACTATTTGATACATCCTTTTTGAACTGCTGAACTTGAGTTTTACTTGAGGACAAGTAAAAGTTTATGTTAGGGATGTCGATTAGTCCATCATTTGGACTCAGTTAGGACTTTATTTTAATAGATTTAGTGTCTTCAAATGCTTATTTTGTGCCAATAACTGATGTAAATCCTTGATTTCTTGGTATTTGGATTGAGGAACAAAGCATGGACACTAATGAGCAAAAAGGAACAAGGTAGCTGAAAGAACGAAGAAAAGAAGGCCTGGTAATCGCCTAATCCATTGGGAAAGTCGCCGAATGGCTATGATCTCGCCTAAAGTTACAGTGTGCCAAGCCCTAAAGGAGAAAATCAAGTCGGCGATGGAATGGAGCAGTCGGTGTGTCACCGAACGGTTCCGCAATGCAATGTTTGATTACCCAGAGTTACAGAACATTAGGATGCTGAAAACCAAAGTAAAAAGGCGATGCAATTGACCAAAGGGACGAATGGTCCTTCATAGCATATTTTTGGCGACTATAAATACAATTTTAAATTCTTAGTTGAAGGGAATTTTTGAGTTTTTGAAAATATATATTTTCTTATCAGTTTGAGAATAGAACTCTGAGTTGGGAGACAATATTTTTTCTTTAGCTTTGAACAATTGAAGTTTTCCATTTTTGAGAAATCAAAAGTGGGTCTTTGAGATTCTTCGATCTGAATCTTTGTAAGGATGAAATTAATCTTACCCAGTTGATGCATACACAATTTGGTAACGATTTCCATCTTTTTATGATGTCTAGCTAAAACCACAATTCTTGGTGTGTGATTATGTGATTATTGGTTGATTTAGCTGCTGGGTATTGTTAATTGATAGTTTCAATGTTGTTTAAAAGTGATTTCAATCAGTAATTATGGTTTAATTTAAAGGGTTGTAGTTGCAAATGCAACTCTACCTTCGTGTTTTGGTTTGCTCGAGAGAGAGGTTTTCAAACCAAGATTTATGATTTGATGGTATGTGGGTATTGGGTTGTCATAAGTTCAGCTCGAGAGAGTGAATCCTAAACCTTTTTTCCACACATTCAGCTAGAGAGAGTGAATGGGCTAAAGTGTATGCTGTTTTTAATTGCTCCTTATTAGTGTTCTAGAGAAACCAATTTGATTCAAGGTAAATTGTTTGAGAGAAAGTATTTCCCCACTAAAGTCTAGCTTATTCATTGATTTATAGCTATTTACTATTAGTTGCAATTACCCATTTTCTACCTTAGCCTATAATACAATCACTTCCCAAGAACCCGTCTCTTTACTTGTTTATTCGTACTATTTGTTGTTGCTATAGTTGATAATTACAATCTAAATCCCCCTATTATTTGACACTTGTGTCACCCTTTAATTTGAACTATGCTTTTATTCATAGATGTTTTTACCTATGATTGACTTAACATATTTGCACTAGGCTCTTGAATCTTCAGCACGTACCACTCCCTGTTGGATTCGACCCTAACTCACTTAGTTGTGTTATATTACTGACTAACAATCATTGGCACTTAGTATTGGATGAAGTGTCCTGATACGTGAAATCAAGAGGCACCACGACTCGTAGAGCCTTAGGTGAAGGGCTTTTCATTAAACTTAGAGTTTAGGGTTAACTTCAAACAATCATATCTTTTAGCTCTAAAAGAATTAGGTGATCCATGACCTTTCAAATAAAAGGTCTTTGAATCTTTTCCAATGCCACCGAGTTTGCCTAATTCCCATCTCGGAGTAAAATGTTATACCTGAAATAGTGAAGTACTGAAAGGAAGAATTCTTCACGACCTGTTTGATAGGCTCTGTTGATGATGACAAACCGTTTTGGCCTCCATCATGCCATTTCGGCAGTTTCAGTCACAGACTTTTGGGTCTTTTCCCCTAATAATTTTAACTCAATACTAAGTCATTTTTCCTTATACCCAATTCCCTATTTAATAGTTCTAAACCCCTAAATCACCAAAACTAAATTCATTCTCTTAAATTTCCAAAAGAAGAACAAGCTCATCCTCTCTAAATTATCTCTCTCTCTAGAATCTTGAAGAAGAAGAAGGAGATTTAATCTAGGGTTAAAGAGAAAGCTTACATACTTCAATTCCTTTGGTCTTTGATAGTAAGGTATGATAATTTTCATCCATGGATTCCTTTCATCCTTGGAGTTCCCAAATTCATCAATTTCAAAGATTATAATTCCCCAATTAAGTTTGGGTTTTAATCAATTACCATGTGTTCTCTAAATTGTTTAATTAAACGATTGAATTATGATATTATATGCATAAATTGATGAATTACAATACTTTTATGATGAATTCCCCATGAACCCATGTTATCCCTATATTTTCAAGTTATGAACTATCTGTTGTGGGATTTTGATTTTCAAAGAAGAGTTTTATGAAATATAGCATGTATTACTAGTTTTACATGAATATATGATGAAATCCATATCTAACCCATGTTTTGTAAGAGTTGATGATTGAAGTTGGGTTTTAACCTCAAGGAGGTAAATTATCTATATGGGTTTCTAGTAAAATCTTTTTCACGAGTGTGAACCGCACCACATTTATGTATGAGAAGCTACAAGATGCTTAAGAAATTCCACTTCTTTCATTACTCTTAAGTCGTGCGATAGAGTTTAACTCTATAAGGTCTTTCTTTTAATCCTTATTCGATGGTATGCAGGATATGACTACTCGAATGGCTTTCGCTAGAAGGAATGAGGAAGACAGTTTGAATCAAGGAGCTCCTCCTCAAGCTCCTGTTGATCCTTTTGCCGAGAATGTTACTAATGCGGAGTTTTGGGCGGCTTTTCCTGTTTTGGCTCAAGCCGTAAGAAATCAAGAAAATAGAGAAGTGATTCCTACCGCGAACCGTAATGTGAAATCCGAGGCTTCAATAACGACGGACTTTGATAGGATCAATCCTCTGGAATTTTATGTCACAAAAGTGGAGGATAATCCTAAAAGGTTTATTGATGAGGTCAATATGGTACTTGCTATTATGGGGGTGACTTCGGAAGAAAAGGTGGAGTTACCCACATACCAATTGAAGGATGTTGCTCAAGTGTGGTATGATCAATGGAAGGAGGGAAGGCCGGTAAGATCAGGTCTCGTTTAGTGGGAACTGTTTAAATCAACATTTCTTGATAGGTTCTTTCCTGTTGAGTTAAGCGAGGATAATATGCAAGAGTTGTTTAACCTTAGTCAAGGAAGTGTAAGTATGAAGAAGTATACTCTAATGTTCACCCAACTATCCAAGTATGCTCCATCTATAGAGAAACTTAAATAGAAGAATAGGGAGGTGAAAAGAGCTAGATACGGTAATTGGAACTTCTCCAATGCTAGTTCAAATGGACAAGGTCGACCAAGGTTTAGACAAATGTTTTCCAACCAAGGTTCATCTAGTGCTCCTCCAAGCGTCAACAAGATAGGGGGTCCAACCCTAAACCTCAAGAAAGTAATGGTAGGTTCTTATATGGTTAGGTCTACTTCTACGAACTGTGGAAAGAAGCATGATGGTAAGTGCCTAGTTTTCACAGATGGTTGCTTTAGTTGTGAAATAACTGGTCACTAAATGAAAGATTGTCCAATGCTTATGGTTCAAGGAAGGGAGAGAAAACAAGCTTTTCCTAGTTTGTGAATGTGGCTAGTTTTTTCTTTAAGATTGATCTTCATGAGTTTTTTATGTTTACGTAATCAACGACACAACTTCCGATGCACGTGTCTATGACCGTGCAATAGTATAATAACCCAACCAAGGGTTGGGGTCGAGTCCCAAGGGAGTGGTTTTGGGAATTAATAGAAAAATAAAATTAGTTCTAACCAGTCATAGCTATAGACATTAACGATTAGAAACATTATAAGTTAAAGGGGAACACAAAAGTGTCAAATATCGATTTAGGGGTTTTGTCACAAGTATAGCAAAAACAGTAAGAATAACAAAGAAATCTATGAATGTGAGGGGACTCTTGCGATATGACCGGAATACGGGTAAATTTAAATTATTGGCTACATGCTTTCGATAGGAAATTTATAGAGTAATAGTGACTAGGCTACGCTATACGTGGGAATAAATTCTCTCTTGAGCAACTTACCCTATTTCAAATGGGTTCCTCTCGGACACCCATTTGCCGCATGAAGACCAGCCTACGCCTTACATTATACTACTCACTCTCTCGAGCTGAGTGTTAGGATATGGGACTAGGGATCACGCTCTCGGGCTGAACCTCATGTCGATCCACTCCTTAGGCCATCAATCTAGTAGTCTTGGTTTCGCGACCTCTCTCTCGAACAAGCCAAAAAAACATAAATAAACTTGTATTTGAAACTACAAATTTGTTAAATTCAATCACAACTACTAGACAAAATCACCATTAAACTACATATAATCTATCAGCAAGTAAGACCCAACAATAATCTTAACCCATATTCGCTAAATCACACCACAAGAATTGGGGATTTTAGCTACACATCAAGAGATAGAAATTTATACCAAAATGAGCGCATTTAAATGGGTATGATGATTTAAGTCTTGTTATAGGCCAAGAATGAAGAATCCAAGAGACCCAAGTCCAAATCCTTGGAGATGAAACCTCTTCTTCTTCAAGTTTCAAAACCTCTCAAACTAAGAGAAAAAGTACTAAAATATTATATTAATTGTTTCACACTGAAAATCTTGTGATACTAAAATCTAATACTAAGCTAAAGCTCTCAATAAGTATTTATAGTTTTCAAAGATCTATGTTGCAATGGACCATTTGGCGACATTAGTCGAAATCGCCTATCAACTCAATGATTCTTCCTTTGGTGTAGTTCATCGCCATCTTGCACCATTCTTCAACATCCTCGTGCTCTGGGTCATTGGGCAACATAGTACTACTTCGTAGAACTTCTCGTCGATGCGCCGACTGCTCCCTTTTTTTGCCGACTTGATCATTTTCTTCAGGCTCAGCACACTAGAACAAAAGGCGAAGTCAGACCCTTCGGCGACTCGCCAAGTGGACTCAGTGATCCTCAGGCCTTCATTTTCTCGTTCTTTTCAACCTCTTCATTCTTTTTTGCGAAGTAGTGTCCATGCTTTCCTTCAAATTTCAAATACCTTAAAATTAAGGGTTTTCATCAGATATTGAGATAAAATAAGCATTTGAGGACACAATTTCTATTAAAATATAGCCCCAAATGAGTCCAATTTGTGGACTCATATCACCCCCAACTTAAACTTTAGCTTGTCCTCAAGCAAACTCAAGTTCAGCTATTCAAAAAGGGTGTCTCAAACAGTGCTACACAAGACTCAATCATTGATGCACAAAACAATATTCAATTTACTTATGCAAAGATCAAATGTGCACTTAAAGATTCAAGTTGTGACTCACCATTATCAAAAAGTCTCATGCTCACAATACTTGCTTCAAATGCAAGTTCAAGTTCAACTATAGTGTTCAAACGCCCTCAAAGAAAGAATGATTCCATATTCACACAATGGTTCACAGTTAAAAGCTTCGGAATCAGATACAACGCTCACTTTAACAAGGAAGAACACAATGCATGCTTTCACCTATAGGTTTGCTCGTATTTTCCAGTCAACATTTGTTTCAGCTCACTCAAGATCAAAAAGGTCTTTTTAAGGCTTGTAATGGGGCTGAGTGCAAAGCTATGGTCATTTAGGTTCAATGTCTTTCATCCTCATGAACTGTGGTGCTCATAACACTTCCTTTCCTTTTTCTTCATCATTCTCTTTAGTGCTCATAGGTCATCCTATTATTCACCTTCCATGGATTGTTTGGGAACCCCATTTCTTTTGTACCTTTATTTCACAACTTTCTTTTTCATTCTTTTTCTTTTTCTTTCTCTTCTTTTTTTTTTTTTATATAGAGGGGTTCCATGTTTCTTAAATCCATGGATGAGAGGAGACTTTCCTTGCAGTTCTTGACTTCCCCTTTTCGTTTTACCACACCCCCAACTTAGTCTTTTGGCCTAAGTTGGCTATTCAACAAACCACAATTCAAGAGGATTATAGGTAGTGGATAAAGAAAAGTTATGGTTTCGTTAAGTTTCTTCCAAAGAAAGGTAGTGCTTAAGGGGTGTTTAAAAGAGAATCACATTCTCACAAGGTAGGGTACAAAAGAGGTATATGTCAAATTGGCTCACACTCTTAGAAATTGCCTAAGATCATATCAAGAGATAGCATCACTTAATTGACCGGAGCAACGGGGCAAATTCTAGGATCTATCAATGCATGGTTCAAAGTAAGCTCATCACACAAAGCATCGACACTAAATTCAAACAAGACTCCACACTTTTGCTAGTGTACCACGGTCATCACAAGAGACTCAATTCGATAAATGGCTAATCACAACGAGATGCAATGAGTTCACATATTGTCTATGCAACTTCGTTTGGCCTCGTCATATCCGCACATTCATGTTCGTTAGATTGAGAGCACTATTCAAGTCATCGATATTGATCGGAAACGAGACTTAAATTTTGCAAAAGAATAGCCACATTCACAAATAAGAGGTGGAAAAAAAATTCGGAAAATTTTCAAAAGGGTCAAAATCATTTTTATAATTTTAAAACAAAAGGGAGCCATAAGCTCAAACTTCGATGAAAAGTAGTGCAAATATAATTTTAAATAGAATAGCCCAAATATATACAACACGAATAACAAATAGTACACAAAAGGTGAGCCTCACCCCACTACAAATAAAAACATTTGTCCTCAAATGCAATTATCACAAAATCTGAAAGGCAAAGTAAAGAAAGACAGAGAGGGAGGTAAAGAGGGAATCCTGTCCAAGTAGTCGCTCCATCTGTCTGGGCATCAGTGCCCGGAGTGACTTCCAGAAGGACTAACTCCACTGGATCTAGCAGCAGGAGCCTTTGCCAAGGAAGCTTGCACATCAGCGTCTATCATGATTTCTTCGGTCTCGGCTATGTCATTTGCTGCAGCTCCCCCAAACATCTCTTCATCACTCTCTACCTCTAAGTCAAGATCGGCTATCTGTTTTGCTCTATCTCTATGTCTAGTGGTGGTTTGAGGAATCTTAGGTGCGTCTGGAATTTCCACTGTTCCAAAGACCATGGATATATCGGTGGAATTCAGGTGGTTTACATATTTTCGTAGCTCAGCAATGGAAGCTTTTAAAGTTGTTCCTCATCTATGGCCCCTTGGTTGTTCTCACACACTACTATCCTGGCCGCTAGGGCATTAATGATAGTGCTCAGAGGTGTCACAACATCAATTAGGGTAGTCTGGATCATGCTTGGAACAGAGGCCTCTAGATTGGCAGCCCGGCGATCAGCAGAAAGGGCAAGCTGTCCCATCCGGATTAGGGAAGCCTAAGTGAGTGTAGGCCAGGAGATAGCAGCAACAACAGTAGGTCTGGGAGACCTTGTGGCAGCATAAGAACTTAGAGTTGCCTCTGCAGGTGAGTCCCAAGTGAGTGGTCGAGTCCCAAGTGAGTGGTTTTGAGAATTAATAAAAAAATAAAATTAGTTCTAACTAGTCGTAGCTAAAGACATTAATGATTAAAAACATTGTAAATTAAAGGGGGACACTAAAGTGTCAAATATCGATTTTGGGGTTTTGTCACAAGTATAGAAAAACAATAAAAATAACAAAGAAATCTATGAATGAGAGGGGAGTCTTGGGATGTGACCAATATATGGGTAAATCTAAATTATTACGTACATGGTTTTGATAGGAAATTTAGAGAGTACTAGTGACTAGGCTAAGCTATACGTGAGAATAAATTCTCTCTCGAGCAACTTACCCCGTTTCATATGGGATTCTCCGGACACCCACTTGCCGCATGAAGACCATCCTACGCATTAACCCACTCACTCTCTCAAGCTGAGTGTTAGGATATGGGACTAGGGCTCACCCTCTCGGGTAGAACCTCATGTCGACCCACTCCTTAAGCCATCAATCTAGTAGTCTTGGTTTCACGACCTCACTCTTGAGAAAGCCAAAAACACATAAATAAACTTGTATTTGCAACTACAAATTTGTTAAATTCAATCACAACTACTAGATGAAATCACCATTAAACTACATTTAATCTATCAGCAAGCACGACCCAACAATAATCTTAACCCATATTCACTAAATCACACCCCAAGAATTGGGGGTTTTAGCCACACATCAAGAGATAGAAATTTATACCTAAATGAGCTTTCATTTAAATGTGTATGAAGATTTAAGTCTTGTTACAGGCCAAGAATGAAGAATCCAAGAGACCCAAGTCCAAATCCTTGGAGCTGAAACCCTCTTCTTCTTCAAGTTACAAAACCCTCTCAAACTCAGAGAAAATGTACTAAAAAATTATATTAATTGTTTCACACTGAAAATCTTGTGATAATAAAATCTGATAGTAAGCTATAAATCTCAACGAGTATTTATAGTTTTCAAAGATCTGTGTTGCAACGGACCATTCGGTGACATTAGTCGGAATCTCTGACCAACTCGGTGATTTGCCCTGTGGTGTAGTTCTTCATCGTTTTGCACCATCCTTCAATATCGGCGTGCTCTAGGTCATTGGGCGACATAGTACTGCTTCGTGAAAATTCCCAGCGCTGCGCTGACTGTTCCCTTTTTCCACTGAATTGATCTTTTCCATCAGGTTCAACACACTTGAACAAAATACGAAGTGAGACCCTTCGGTGACTCACCAAGTGGACTCGGTGATCCTCAGGCCTTCATTTTCTCGTTATTTTTAGTCCTTTTGTTCCTTTTTACAAAGTAGTGTCCATGCTTTCCTTCAAACTTCAAATACCTAAAACCTAAGGGTTTTCATCAAATATTGAGATAAAATAAGCATTTGAGGACACAATTTCTATTAAAATATTGCCCCAAATGAGTCCAAAATTTATGGACTCATTAGATATCACCAATTAAGGGTGAGAGGGTTGATATTCCAAAGAAGGAATACCGAACTCGGTACTGTCATTATGAATTCCTAGTGATGTCATTTAGATTAACTAATGTTATGGCGGCATTTATGGACTTGATGAATAGAGTATTCTGACAATATCTTCACATGTTTGTGATAGTGTTAATCGATGATATTTTGATCTATTCAAGGACTGAGAATGAGTATACGAACCATTTGAGGGTTGCGTTACAAGTTATTAAGGACCATCAAATTTTTGCAGAGTTTAGCAAGTCTGAATTTTGGTTACGATCCGTGGCTTTCCTTGGGCATATTGTGTCAAGTAAAGGTATTAAGGTAGATCTTAAGAAGACGAATGCAGTCAAGGGTTGGCCTAGACCTCTAACTCCTTCGGACATTAGAAGCTTTTTGGGTTTGCCCAGTTATTATAGGAGATTTGTTGAGGGGTTTTCTTCCATTGCTTCTCTTTTAACGTCTTTGACTCAAAATAAGCTAAGTTCATTTGGTCAGAAGCTTATGAGAAAAGTTTTCAAAAGTTGAAGGATAGACTTACTTCCACTCCGGTGTTGACCTTACTAGAAGGTATGGATGGTTTTGTGCTTTATTATGATGCCTCTAGAGTTGGGTTGGGATGTTTACTTATACCAAATTGTAAGGTGATTGCATATGCCTCAAGGCACCTTAAAATCCATGAGAAGAACTATCCTACCCAGGATCTTGAGTTAGCGGAGGTTGTTTTTACCTTAAACCTATTGAGGCATTATCTTTATGGGGTTCATGTTGATATGTTCACCGATCATAAGAGTTTGCAATATGTGTTTAGTAAAAATGATTTGAATCTTTCCCAAAGAAGGTGGCTTGAATTATTGAAGGATTGTGACATGAGTGTTCTTTATCACCCAGGCAAGGCCAATGTGGGAGCAGATGCTCTTAGTCGGTTGTCTATGGGTAGTGTGGCTCATATTGATGATGGTACAAAAGAGTTGCTTTGTCATATTCATATGTTGTACCGGTTAGGTGTTCAACTAGTGGATTCCAACGAAGGTGGTGTCATGGTTCATAATGTGTCCGAATCGTCCTTTGTGATGGATATAAAGGCTAAGCAAGGCCTTGTTCCTATTATGGTAGAATTGAAATTGGTGATACTTAAGAAATCTGTTGAGGCTTTCTCCCAAGGGGGATATGGTGTGCTTAGATACCAAGGACGGTTATGTGTTCCGGAGGTGGATGACTTGAGGGAAATGTTTTTATCGGAAACCCATAGTTCTCGATATTCTTCACCCAGAAGCCACCAAGTTGTAACGTGACTTGTGGGATATCTATTGGTGGAACATGATGAAAAAGGACATTGCGGGATTTGTGGCCAAGTGTCCAAACTGTTAACAAGTTAAGATTAAACATCAAAGCAGGGAGGTTTATCCCAAGATATAGGTATACCCACTTTGAAGTGGGAAGATATAAATATGGAATATGTTGTCGGGTCACCTCACACCCGAAAGCAACATGATTCTATTTCGGTCATTATAGATCGGATGACAAAATCTTCTCACTTTATACCTGTCAAGGTTTCTTTTTCGGTGGAAGACTATGTCAAGTTATACATCAGAGACTTAGTGAAGTTGCATGGGGTTCCCTTCTCCATTATTTCCGATCGGGGTACTCAATTTACTTCACATTTTCGGAAGTCATTCCAGAAAGGTCTTGTCACTAAGGTTAATCTTAGCATGGCTTTTCATCTACAAACCGATGGAAAAGAGGACCCATTCAAACATTGGAGGATATGTTAAGGGCATATGTAATTGACATCAAGGTCAATTAGGATGACTACTTGTTGAAAATGCTTGAATTGTGCTTTTTGAAATTATATTGCATAAAGGCTCCATGAAATTGTATTGAGCGTGCTTTTAGTTGGAGAAGGTAGTTCCTTCTATGAATATAAGAAATATTGTGTTTTCATGCAAAATGGGTTGTTAGATGTAGTTCATACTTCTTTGTGTTGCATTGATCATGTTTGAGATGGAGTTGAAGTTTCCTCCTTAGAATTGTGCATTATTTTAATGTTTCATGCATGATAGGATGCTAGTCCTGAGTCTTTACTTCCGTAAGGTGTCTAGATCGTCATTCAAGGACGAACGATCCCAAAGGGGAGATATTATAACACCCCGTAAATTAGTAGGCTAAACTAGAACTTAACGTGAGGGTTCGAGCAATGAATGGAACTCCTCGTACTTAAAATAAAGTATTTCATGTTAGAACATCAAGGTACTACCCCTCAACAACCAATTATGGGCCCTTGAAGAAGACCCCTAAAAGCTGCATGGGCAGTGACCAACGGCAGTACCCACGCCTCGTGGGTGGTGGAATCGTGGTTCAAACCCTGGGTTTCTAAATCCTAGTCACCCAACCACGCCCAACCAGTACGGGCCGTAGGTCAACCTATGCCCCGTGGTCGAGGTCTCGTGGGTGGTGACCTGGGGGCTATTTTGAGGAGTTAGTTTAGGGGCACTTTGGGATTTTCCGGTTTTCATTAATACTAAGTGGTGTCGTTTTAGCCTAATTTAGACCACCTATATAAGGATTTAAGATCCCAAAATTAAGGCATCCAACTCATTACTCCTAAAACTCAAATCAATTCCCAAACTTCATCCTCACCAAAATTCTCTCTCTAGAACTAGAAGAAGAAAAAGAAGAAAGTTGGAGCTCAGGTTCAAAAATCAAAGTTCTTCTCAGCAATTCATTGGACTTCACTGATAAGGTATGGTAGCTCTTCATCCATGGATATAATTCATCCATGGAGCCCCTTCAAAATCCCAATTTCAAATGGTAGAAATCCCAAAAAGCTAGGGTTTGATTCCAAAGTCATGGGTTCCTTTAAAATCGATTAGAATGTTTTAATTATGTTATATTATGTATAAATTGATGATTTATTATGTTTTTTATGGTGAAATCCCCCAAGAACCCATGAATCCCCATATTTCCCAATTATGATCTTAAGATGTGAGTCTGTTGATGAAAGAAGATTGTTATGAGATTATGCATGTACTGATTTGGTTAATTGAATTATGATGATATCCATGTCTAATGTAGTAATTCTAAATGTGTTGATTTTATATGAGCTTTGACCCTTGAAAGATAAAGATATGATATTATGCATATTTTATGATGTTTATGTATATGCTTTAAGAACACTGTGAGAGTGAAGTGTTTATGATTATGATGTAGTTGTTGTATTATTGAAAGAGATGTTCTCATATACACACCTATGTATGAATATGATATGATGTGAAAGCTTTTCTCACAATATGAAGATTCTAAGGTTAAAAGGCTTTCTCACCTATTGAATCTATATGTAGACATGGACGGTGAAAGGGTATTCTCATATATGATCTAAGAGCTATCCTATGAATTATGTTTGATTGAGTGTCGAGACATTCTTCCATGATTATGAACTTAAATTCAAGACTTAATATGTCCTTCGTGGGAATTAATGCTTTGCACCGAGTGTATATTGTATATGAGATAGAAGCTTTTACACTAGTTGATTCTGACTTCCAATGAGATCCTTTTACACTAGTTGAGTCTGGGTTCCCCAAAGTATGTCTCATGAGATTGAAGCTTTCTACGCCAGTTGAGTCTGTGTATTTAGTAGCAATCTCCTTACCTCATAAACTATGTGCCCCTATAGGTATTTAGATAGTGGATCCACTTAAGCTAAGAGTATGGTTCTACTTTAGGCAAGTAGGACTACCCTTTTCGGTGTGGGTAACACCGGGGGATGTATAGCCCACATTGTCTCATGTTGGTTAAGGCTTATTCCCCACAATAATATGAACAAGAATATGAATTATGAACTATGGTTACTCATGGATCTTTAATATGAGTTTTCCAGGTCTTAAATATGATGAATATGAAGGATGGCCTAAGGAGGTTTACTTAGCATGGGTGAGATTTATGGGTCTTATTCATGCATTACACAAGTATGCTTTAAGGTTATCCATGAAGTGTTCGTCTGATGTTACAATGACTATGAATGGACTATGTCTATGATTTATGCTTTTCCACTATCCTTTTGATGATCTTTAAAGTTGATAAATTGCATACTTTCAAATGAAATGTCCCTTTTTCCCCAAGTGTAGGGTCCGGTTCTCAAGGTGATCATCGTAGTAGCTAAAGCTTGGACTTTTTTATTCACATAGCTTGTTGGTGAATCCTCGTGGTTCGAGGACAAATTTTCCTATATTGTAGTTTCGTTTCATGTATTTCCCTTTTTGAACAATGTTGTATGGGCTATGCCCAATTTTCATTCAAGTCATTGTAATAGATGGCTATGTTGAGACTTAGAATCTAGACTTCCACTTTTCTTTAATGAAAATTTTAGACATTGAAATGCATTTTTAACTCTTATTTTTCTATTGCTTATGTTATGATATGCTAAGTGGCTTGTATGGAGTACTTCGGGGTTCTATATAACATGTCACATCTAATGGGTACCCCTGGGTCGTGACACCCTGTATGGTAGGAGGTGTAGATCTCCCATAGGCTTGTTTGAGGTTTGTGAAGTTGTCTTAATATGTCTCTAATTGGTACATGAGGCAATAGAGAAAGTTTGACTTATAAGAGACAGGTTGTAAACGACTAAAAGTCGGCAAAAGTCATATGCCAGTGTGAGAAAAAAGGATCTAGAGTTTGATGTTTACGATTAGGTCTACTAGAAAATCTCACCCTTGAAGGGTGTAATGAGGTTTGGTAAGAAGGGAAGCTCAGTCCCCAATATGTCGGCCCATATCAGATTTTG
Source organism: Solanum bukasovii (assembly GCA_029582585.1). Lineage (NCBI taxonomy): Eukaryota > Viridiplantae > Streptophyta > Magnoliopsida > Solanales > Solanaceae > Solanum > Solanum bukasovii. Next base: position 23,824 of record JAJOOI010020158.1, read on the forward strand.
AGGCGTGTTGTTAAAGTAGCCTATGAGTTAAATTTGCCAAATGAGTTGGCATCGATGCATCCGGTTTTCCATGTCTCTATGTTGAAGAAATGTGTCAGTGATCCGCCATCAATATTTTCCTTAGAAGGGTTGGGAGTTAAGGGAAATCTCTCATACGAGGAAGTTCAGGTTGAGATTTTAGACCAGCAATTCAAGAAGTTGAGAAATAGGAAATAGCTTTCGTAAAAGTGTTTTCGAGGAATCTATTAGTTGAGGGTGCTATTAGGAAGGCCGAGGCCAATATGATGTTCGGATATCCTCATCTTTTTCCTTCTACACCCATTCTAGCTTGAGGTAATAAGTTCCTCTTGGTTTGTCCTTTGTTTTGGGAGTCAAGTTTTTATGTGTTATCATGATTTTCTTATGATTATGCATGTTCGTTAAAACATGTGTTTTGAAAGAAAAATGAGTTTACATTATTGATTTCCTCATGTTGTTGTGCATTGACTATGAGTTGCCTATACAGTTCATGAGATGAATTGATGAACATTCTTTAGCTATTCTTTTCGGGAATTGATTTCATATGAAATCCATGAGATTGTGTTGAGCATGCTTTTAGCTCGGAGAAGGTAGTCCCTCCTTGAACATGAGTCATTTTTAAATTTCATGCATATTGGGTTGATAGATGTAGCTCCTACTACCTAGGGATGCATTGAGTATGTTTAGCTTGGAGTTGATGTTTCCTCCTTGTATATGTGCATTGCACGCATGATGGGCTATTAGAATTAGTTTCACCCCTCTTATGGCGTGTTGATATTATCTTAGCTTGGAGTCGATAGATCCTCCTTGGTTGTATGCATTTCATTGTCCCAAAGGGGAGATATTGTACCACCCCAAATCTGAAAAAGCGAAATGAAACAAATTTTAGGAAGTTGTAGGTGCTAGCAACGGAGGGCCAACCACGGACCGTAGTGTGGTTCATGGATTGGCCGCCCTGCCATGTCTTTTGTAACATTACGGAAAGATGTAAACTAATCTAGTGACAAACCTAAAACAAGTAGGCTAGGTTAAAGCTTGATGTTAGAATTAGAGCCTTAAAGATACCTTAAAATTCATGGTTTGGTATTACGAGGTCAAGGCCTAAACCCCAAGGACCAACCTTGAGTCCTTGGGGAAAAGACCTTCAGGACTACCAGGCAGTGACCAACGAAAGGCTTCCACACCATGTAGATCAACCCACACCCCGTAGGGGGGCAGTGTGGGTGAAGCCTTTTTGAAATCTGCCTAAGGTAGTGGCTTGCATCTGTAGGTCCAGCCCATATAAAACAAGTCTCTGAAAGGAACCATGGTTTACTAGCACGGGCCATGGTCCCACCCACAATCCGTGGGTCCCCAATCGTGGATCACCCTTGTAACTACATTTTAGTTGTTGAGTCTACAGGTTCCGTGATACTTTCCCTATTAATTAATGTTATGTTGTGTCATTTTAAGCTTATTTTAAAGGACTATATTAAGTATTTTTCCCATCTAAAGTAACCTATCTAAAGTCATATTCATAAATCCCCGAACCAAATCAAAACGTCTCCAATATTTCTCTCTAAAACCTCCATTGAAGAAGAAGAAGAAGTCAACTGGGGTCTGTAGTCAGACCACGATCCGTGGTCGGGGTCCGTGGTTCACTGGACCAAACACTAGTTTCTGATGACCTACAGACCATAGGTCAAACCACGGTCCGTGGTTAGGTCCATGGTTCACTGGACCAAAAACTAGTTTCTGATGACCAATGACGATCAACCAGGATGGACAGTAGGTCACACCACGGTCCATCGACTGGAGTCCATTGGTGATCAGGTGACAGTTATTTTCAGGGGCAGTTGTGTCGTTTCCTAATTAATTAGTTCCTATAGTACGTCGTTTTATCCTTCACTAAGACCCCATATAAGTATTTTCAACCCTAAAATTAGCCCATTCACTTCATTCTTCAAAAATCACAAAAGAAGATCAATTCTCCTCTCTGAAATATTTCTCTCTCTAGAAACTTGAAGAAGAAGAAGGATTCAACCTAGAGTTTCAAGTCAAGGTCTCAGTTCCTCTATTGAAGTCTAGTAGTTGGATTCAAGGTATGATAGTTTTCTTCCATGGATTCCTTCCATCGATGGAGTTCCCAAATTTCTCTATTTCAAAACATAGAATTCCCCAATAGAGTTTGATTTTTTGTCAATTATCATCGGTTCTTTTCAATGTTGAAATATGATCTTTTATGCATGAATTTATTAATTACAATGATTTTCCACATGAACCCATGCAATCCCCATGTTTTCAAGTTATGAATCATATAATGTGGGATTTTAAGTATAAAGCAAGAGTTTTATGAAATTAAGCATGTATTGCAAGCTTTAAATGTATTTATGATGAAATCTATATATAACTCATGTTTTCTAAGTATTTAATATTGAAAGTGAGTTTTGAACCTTAAGAGGTAAAATATGGACTTATTCATTTTCTTATGATATATATGCAATATTTTAAGGGTGATTTTAGAGTAAAGTACCAATGATGGTGTTGTGTTGTGAAAGGATATTCTCATAAACACATAACTAGCATGACGTGAAAGGTTTTATCACATAGAAAGGATTCTTAGGTTGAGAGGCTTACTCACCTAATTAAATGAAAGAGTAAGAGCTATACCAAGGAAACTAGCTTGGATTGGCTACCGAATGGCATCTTTCCATTGAAAAAAAGGTCAAGTAAGAAATGACTATTTCGTGGGATTTATGCTTAGCATCGAGAGGATATTGATAATGAGATGGAATCTCTCCCGTTAGTAGAGGTCGGGTTTCAAGAATAATCTCACGAGATGGAAGCTCTCGTGTTAGTAGAGGTCGGGTTTCTAGTAGCAATCTCATTATCCCTTAACTATGTGCGCTCATAGGTTGATTAGCTAGAGGATCCACTTAATCTAGAAGCTCATGTCCTTTACCTTGGACAGTAGGACAACCCTTTTTGGTGTGGGAGACACCGAGGTATCATGTTATAGCTCACATGGTCTCTATGTCGGTTAAGGCTAATTCGCCACATTAATAATGAACTAAAGTTACTTAAAGAAGTATCGCATATGAATTCAAAGGTTTTAAAGATGAAGTTAGCCTGCATTGACCATGATTTTATGACTTATGTTTTCTAACTCTTTTATATCATGTTTTAGCCTTGTCAATTGCATGTCATGAAAAGAAATGTCCCTTTTAGTATGATGTTATTCTGTTCTGCATGGCTATCATAATTGGTACATTGTTTTGTACTAGCACATACTATTTCCTGCATTTCCCCAAATGTAGGGTCCAATAGTCAGGGTCATCAGTTTTGTGGCTAGAGATTGACTTAAGATATTTTCGAGCATTGGTGAGTCCTCATGCTTCGAGGACAGACTTTTATTGTTTCACTTTCTTTTATGTATTTCTCTTTTGGACATGATGTATGGGCAAGGCCCAATTTCATTTTATTGTATTAGATGGCTATGATGGGACAAGTGTATTAGACATTCGTTTTTCGTTTATAAAATGTTTTGGACTTGGACTATTGTTTTACCCTTATTGTTCTATTTCTTATGTTATGAGAGCTAAGTTTGTTTTATGTAGTCTTTCGGGGTTCTATACACCATGTTACATCTAGGGGGTACCCCTGGGTCATGACACATATCTTTGTAACACGGCCTACTTGACCCCAAAAGGGTCTCATACAAACCCTTAGCATATCATAATATACGATAATCGAAAAGTATGGAAATTTTAAAAACTTAATCTATACAATCGAAATCTATTATAAAAGCAAGCGAAACTCTTACTACACTTTTGTCTCAAACCGTCAACTACAATACTTTGAATAACTCTTGGGACAAAGCCCATACAGTAGTCTCAAAAACATAAACAAAGACATAAAAGGAAATGGTGTCTTAATCTTCAAAGCTATGAAGACTCACCAAGTCTTCAACTCTTTGCACTTCTAGGAACCTATCCTCAAGAATGGAACTCAAATATGTGAACCCTACATTTTATGAGAATGTGGACAGAAGTCATAAGCATAAGAGACAATAACATAATCTCCAACAAAGGCATAACATGAGCATAAGTCAACATGAGGCATAATCCAACAACATAGGAAATACCACATATTCATAAGCTTAGTCCATACTCAATTCCTCTTTACATAGGAGAACCCTCATAAGTAACCTTCAAGTTATACTTGTGCAATACATAGAAGAGACCCCATAATCCAATATAGGCTAAGTATCACTTTTAGGCCATCATAAATCTTTATCATATTTGATCTTATCCTTTAGCTTACTTCTCATAGACAAGGGAATCTTTCACCTTTAGTCAATCATAGCATGGAAGGCAACTATAGAAACAATCGAAACTAATAAGGGAACTCACCTCACATTCCTATCATATAAAGGTCTTTTAGGGGAATCACCACAGCCTCATCACATTTCATGGTCCTTGGACTTACATTCATTTTAGGTTAGAATAGACTTTCAACCAAGAATCATTCTATGTGAGAGAAGCTTTAATAACATGTCATATTCATGCATAATGCCATATCTAGAATTCTACATTATACATGGATATCGTCATCACCCAAGTGATTTTATCAGTTCATACAAGCTATCATTCATAAGGTAGATTAGGTATGTAAAGATCTTTCATCACAATTCTATTCATTAGCCTTCTATTATCATGTAGATTTTAGTCTCAAAGCCTTAGCATCCATGGTTCATCATATTCTCCTTGACTCTTAAAACCTTGGTGATCAACATTCATGACTACAAGCCCTAAACTGAAAGTATTACTTCTTATAATCACCATTCATTCCTATATTTCAAGGCATTCTAATCACATTCTTTATTATCAAGTGATTTTAGTCATAAATCATCATAAAGGATAAATCTCATTCATTACTAGTCAAGATCCATCATAAAATATTTAATCTAATAAAATTCATTTCTTCAAGCTTTCATTCATAAACAATTACTATACAAGTCATCAATTCTAGAAGATCGTCTCTAAGTCTTCAATTTCACCTTTCATGGCACAAACCCACAAAATATTAATTTCATCAATTAGACTAGGGTTAACTATGGAAAATACATAATATCATCATAATATGATGATTCAATACTAAAACAATCATAAACAATTACTATCAACTCAATTGGAATTATACTCAACTAAACCCACAATTTGGAAGAACCCTAACTTGAATTGGGGATTTCATCTTCACAATAGGGGGAAATCTAGGGGCCTCCATGGATGGAAGAATCCATGGATGAATAAGTTTACATACCTTGATTATAAATCCCTCATGATTCTTGCATCAATGGAGGAATTTTCTCTAATGTGCTTCTCTTCTTCTTCTTAACTTCTAGAGAGAAAATTTCTTGAGGGAATTTGGGTTCTTTGTTGAATCTCAAATAATAATTTTGAATCATCTAATTAAGGGTCTAATAGATTTATATAGGTGTCCTAATTACTAATATAAAGACCCTACTTAATAACTAACTAATTTTAGAACCTTTCCTTAACCCCACTAACTTAAACAACTTAACCTCAAGACTACCTCACCCACGAGACCACGTCCATGGACCGTGAGTGGGTCCACGGAGCGTTCTGCTCCTTCGTGGGTGGTGGCCTGCAACTCATTAGTTTGCGTTCTTGACCCACGACCCCTTCCCACGAGGCGTAGGTCCACCTACCTTGTGTGAGTCCCATCCGTAGGTGGCCTATTTTTGGGCAAATTCTAGGGACTGTTTTGGGTCCCCCTCAAGGACCCTTGATTGCTCCTTGTGGGGTCACACCTTGACACTCTAACGCAAAAACATATATTCTATGTTCGGGAAGTTATATTTACAATTCTAACCCTCACATTAAACTCTAGAACCCTAACTAAAGGTTCTAGTTTAACTTACTAGTTTTCTGGGTGTTACATCTTGTTTCATTTTATGTGAATTGGCCTTAAATTTTGAAATCCCACATATTAGGATGATAGATATTGTGGGTTGAGTTAACTGTATTGTTGAGTCTAGTGTTGGTAAAGTATAAGTAACCCGGAATTGTTCCAATTGTATGAGTTTTCCCAAGGATAGAGCGGTTGGCGTTGTTCTTAAGGGCAAAAGACCTGAATTGGCCATTTTTTGCCAAATCAGGGGAAGTCGGAGTAATCCAGGGTGATGGGTAGTATGGTTCTGGACTCAATTGCATAGAATAATGGTTTAATTTTGTTTTTGTGGGCTATGGGTGAGAAATTGAAGTTCACGGTAAAAATCTGGCATGTTGGATTATTCAGTCGAGAACGCCGAATGGTTTGGCGCTTCGCCTAAAGACCCCTTAATCACCTTTTTATCCTTCAGTTTTTTATTTTGGTTCTATAGAATTTGGCGATACACCTTTTCTCGGCGAGTTCACTCAGCGACTCACCGAATGCCCTCTTGATCGCCCTTCTGTACCCCAGATTTTCTAAAATTATTTGGTAACATTCAGTGAGCCTCTTCTAGATCACCGATTGGTGTCAATGATTTTCTAAATGGCCCTGTGCATCGCCGACGTGTATTAAGTTTTGAGAAATTTTATTTTGGAACATTCGGCAAGCTCGACTCGGCTCGTCAAATGGGTTCGGCGATTTTTCCTGCAGTTTTATAACTTTGAATTTTTTTTAATTGCATCTAAAGTAGATGGTTTTAGTTTTACAGGAATGGCTATACCAAAATTTGTTGGTAGGAACCAACCACCCCGCAAGCGGGTTAGAGGGATAACCATAAATGAGGAGGCCACAGGTTCCCGAGCAAGAGTGACCAAACATCTTCCGAAAGAGGGAAAGGCAAGGTCAAGAAGCCCGTAGTGCCAAAACCAGCGGAGGGGATCTCTGATAGTGATGGCATTTACTCTACATAACTTACTCCCTCTGATAGTGAGGATCATTCAGGGGGCAGTTCTCTGTTCTCCGCATCTAAGCAGGAGAAACATCATCTTCTCCACACTAGGAGAGAAGAGCTACGCTCCAAGGCAATAGATGATCCATCTTGAATCCCGGTGCCTCCTACGCCTCCTCCACCTCCAGCTCAGGTAGTAGAGGAGATTCCTCCACCAATTCAGGCTCCTCCACCCCGGACACTAATCATATTAAAGGCCAAGAGTTTGAGGACCATTCTGAAGAAAAGTGTTTGTCATCTGACACTATGGTAGAACAGTACCCGGAGGTGTAGAACACCATAATGCTCCACAAGTTCGATCTATTCACGAAGCCTCGAGGCCCTTACATTCCAACTTGGGTCCGGGAGTTCTACTCGGCATACGGGTAGCTGATGCCCAAGGGCAAGAAAAAGGTCATCGCTTTCAAGCCATTGGATTATGTGGTGGTGCGGGGTAAGAAAGTCAAATATAGCAGCACTGAGATCAATGAGGTGTTGGGTCGTACGATTGACGTGATGCACTATTACATTGACTTTATTTAGAAGAGAACCCTCGGTGGATGGAGGTTGCTTTTACCATTGAGAAGAGGGACTTGAACGTGGTTGCCACATACTGGTTCGCATTTGTTAGCAGCACCATAATGCCTTCACAGAATGAATCCATACTTCAGCACCCGAAAGCTACGTGTTTGGGCTGCATCTTGGATATGGAGAGACTCAATTTGGGTCTACTCATTGAGCAATAGATAGCCATGAATGCAAAGCAGAGTCAAACCTCTCTCCCCTTTCCTATTTTGATTACTGAAATGTGCAGGCGGGCCCGTGTTCCAATGATTGGAAAGATGGATGTGGAAGTGACTCCCACTTCCTCAACTTACATCCAGAGGGTAGAGGCTGAGTATATGAGAGATAAGGCAGATCGAAGGAGAGCTCCACCGGTAGATTCGTCCCTGGTAGTTGATGTTGAGTTGTTGCTGATAGAGGCAAAACTTCCCCCTTGGCAGAGTGAGAGATAAGGCAGATCGAAGGAGAGCTCCACAGGTACTCGTAGTACCTCTACTTCTGCCTCTCCTAGTTCGTCAACATTTGTCATGACCCAGGGGTACTCCCTAGATGTAACATGGCATATAGAACCCCGAAGGACTCCATACAAACCACTTAGTCCTCACAACATAAGAAATAGAACACTAAGAGTAAAATAGTAGAAGTCGAAAATATTTTTATAAAAGCAAAGCAAAAGTCTAATACACTTATCTCATTATAGCCATCTCATATATAGAATTAAATTGGGCCTAGCCCACACATCATGTTCAAAATGGAAACTACGTGAAAGAAATGTTAAGTGCCAAATCAAATAGATAATTGGCAACACTTACTTATGTATATGACTACAATTACAAAAGTGCTATTTTTTTAATTTCAAAGAGAACACTTAACAAATGTGTCCTAAACGATTCTAAAAAATATTTTCCCTAATATATTTGGTCCATTTTCTGCTCCTTCAGTGAAAATTTCCCCTCTTTTACTCAGCCGACATTTCTGGTGGAAGTGAAATATTTTCTCAAGCAGGGCACTAGGTTTCTTACCCTTTAATAGCAATTGACCAGCTAATCTAATGAATTCTATTAAAACTTTGAGCAGATTGGTCAATCCAGCTTCAAAATCTACAACAAATCTCTAATTTTTCTTCACTGTCATCTGAGTTTAGTTTGTAGAACAATTTTGAAGGGTTTTTTGTTCCTGCCAAAAGGGATAATCATAGGCAACTAGACATGAAGTTAATGGGAAATTTCAGGCAGCACCCTCCAAATTAACTTCTATGGCTTTTAGAATTCTACTGCAAACAAGGTGCATTCTTTTTGTACTCTTTAGTATTTGGGTAACTCAGTTCATTCCAACAAACTCTGTTGCTGTTTGATTGTATGTCTCTGCCTTTTTTTTTACTATTTTAATTGAACATGAAATATTGTGTTCTATATTTCTCCTTCATTATTTAGATCAATTTTTGAATTGAATATTCTTTGAATATGAATATGACTTTAAAAAAACTACACTAGGAAAGTAGATATATCTATTAATAAACATGAGTTACTCCACTAGAGAAAGAAGAGAATGAAAGATAGAGATATTGAAGATTTAGAAATGGATGATCAAATTGTTAATGTTGATGAATCTTTGGCTAATAATCTACATAAGCAAGATGATATTTAGAATGAAGTAACTGGAAAATGACCTAAGGATCCTCTACCAAGGCATTTACTGGGACGAAAAAAATGGCTCGACGTTTTTATCCAGATGTTGAAAATCCTTTTTAATGTGATGAGGAAACTAAATTAAAAGAAAATGCTACTGTCGAGAATTATTCCACAATTCTGAAGAGGTCATTCTTCCTCCTAGACTTCTCAAATCTATTAGAAAACCATGAAAAAAAATTCTTTCTTTCTTAAACTTTTGGGTAAATCTATTTATTACAATACCGTTTGCGTAGAAGTCCTACCACTATTAGTATGGACAACAAGAAAATACACTCCTACCTACTAATTTTCTACCATGTTACAAAGAGATTCTCATTTAGAGGGAAGGTCTTGTATTCCTTCTAAAAAACATTAACTAATCAAATGGTTTAGTATAAGCTTGTTAGTAGTTTCTCTATCTCTGTGCCTAGTTCTTTCGTTAAGAACTTCTTCACCTATTATTCTTATTTTAGAGAGAGTTTACACCAACAGATGTTGATAATTATTCAACCACATATGCTCATACTTTAAATTTTGTCTTAGCTACAAGTAAGTAATTCTTGGAATATGTGTGGTAATGTTAAATAAAATATAACTTTTTTTCATTTTGTCTGTAATAGTCATCAGATCTCCATGATAGCTTGTTTTATGGGAAATTACTATATCATAGCTTTAAAATACCTTTAACTCACCTCAAAGACTTCATATAAAAGGTAGATTCAAACCTGCAAAATGACATTTCCATCATATGATATGGTAACTAGCGAATGACATTAGCATGCCCAAAGTCATCATATTGTATATGATTCAGGTTGCTTTATATCCATGGAAGTCTTTTTCCCATCATATAATGTAGATAAATATTTAAAAAATGAACTACACGTGAGAATACAAAGCAATATTTACTTAATTTTAGGTCGCCTTTAAGTGCCTTTACTTACCTAAGACTTGTCAAAAAGCATTAAAATATTTATCACATGTCCTTTTACTTGCATAAGAATTTCTATTACTACTAAATAAATCTGAGTGCTTCCAAATGCTAGGAGTTCTATTGGTTGTATGTCAGGTTGCCACCATTTTAAAGGCATGATATACTATGCCTAGATTTTGGAATGTTGGGCATGGGCTATTCGTTGAGGCTGAGCTTCTAGTGCCAGGGTTGTTTGAGAAGAAACATTTGTAGACCTGTACTACTAATGCATGGGAGTAGTTAAACACAACACAACAACAATGGCTCAAATAAAAGTAATAATAACACCTCTTTATGATGTTTTTTTAATAAATCAGCCCAATGACCTATTGCTACAAGTATATGATGAGTCCACAAATTGGACTCATTAAAGGCTATATTTTAATAGAAATTGTGTCCTCAAATGCTCATTTTATCTCAATATCTAATGAAAATTTTGAAGTTTCAGAAATTTGAAATTTGAAGGAAAGCATGGACACTACTTCGCAAAACGGAATGAAAAGGCTGAAAGAAGAAAAAAAAGAAGGCCTGATGATCGCCGAGTTCACTTGGCGAATCGCCGAAGGGTCTCACTTCGCCTTTTGTTCCAGTGTGCTGAGCCTTCGGTGGAAAGAGGGAGCAGTCGGCGCAACGCCGAGGAGTTTCACGAAGCAGTACTATGTCACCCAATGACCCAGAGCATGACGATACCGAAGGATAGTGTAAGATGGCGATGAACTACACCAAAGGGTGAATCACCGAGTTAATCGGTGATTCCAACAAATATAGTCGTATAATCCGCCGCATCACAGATTTTTGAAAACTATAAATGCTCGTTGAGAGTTATAGCTTAGTATCAGTTTTTGGTAGTATTATTAGACAATATAAGATTCTTAATATAATTTTTAGTACTATTTATTTTACTCTCAAGTTTGGAGAGGGTTTTGAAAAACATGAAGGAGAAGAGGGTTTCATCTCTTCAAATTTGGAAGTGGGTCTCTTGGATTCTTCTTTCTTTGCTCAAATCAAGACTTATTTATCTATACCCATTTTATTTCAACATCATTAAAGGTATAAATTTTTATCTACTGATGTATGGCTAAAAACCCTATTCTTGGGGTGTGATTTAGCAAATATGTGTTGATATTATTGTTGGGTCTTTCTTGCTGATAGGCTAGATGTAGTTTAATGGTGATTTCACCTAGTGGTTGTGGTTGTGGTTGAATTTAATGGGTTTGTAGTTACAAATACAAAGCCACCCATGTGTTTTCGGCTTGCTCGAGAGGGAGGTCGCGAAACCAAAACCACTAGACTGATGGCCTAAGGAGTGGGTCGACATGAGGTTCAGCCCGAAAGGGTGATCCCTAGTCCCACATCCTAACACTCAGCTCGAGAGAGTGAGTGGGGTAAGGCGTAGGCTTGTCTTCATGCGGCAAATGGGTGTTTGAGAGGAACGCATTTAAAACGGGTTAAGTTGCCCAAGAGGGAACTTATTTCCATCTAAAGCTTAGCCTAGTCACTATTATCTTACAAATTTCCTATCGAAAGCACGTACCCAACTATTTATATCAAATTGTATTGCGGTCACACCCCAAGAACTCTTCCCCAAACTTGATTTTCTTGTTAATTTTGTTGTGTTTGCTATACTTGTGATAAAACCCCCAAATTGTTATTTGACACTTTTGTGTCCCCCTCTTTAATTTACAATGTGTTTCATCGTTAATGACTTTAGCTACAACTAGTTAGAACTTAAATGAGGAGGAGACACAGGAGAGCATAAATGAGGGCATATTCAGAGACTTTCCAGATCTTATAGGAGCGGTTGTGCAACTGATGATCCAGACATCATCAACTGAGTCGTCCACAGCAGCTCCCCGTGAATCTGGCATTGTTATTCCATCGGAGGCGACTCTGGGCACTGATACCCATGCACAGACTGCTACACCAGTTACTGAGACTCCGATAGGGATAGAGACTGCATAGACAGGACCTTTCTTTACCTCCCTCTCTGTCTTTTTATACTTTTACTTTTGAACACTTTTATTTGCATTTGAGGACAAATACTTTTTATTTGTGGTAGGGTGAGGCCCACACCTTTTATGTTGACAGACACGTGTTTTGTTTATATTTGGGTTCTCTATTTTTAAATGTGTTATTTATTTCTTTTTGTGGATGTTTGGGCTCATGGCTTCCTTTTGTTTTTAATTACAAAAGCGATTTTGACCCTTTCGAATATTTTTTTCAATTTTTCACACATTTTTGCCACCTCTCGTGTGTTGAAAGTGGCTGTTCTTTTGCAAAATTTAAGTCTGAGTCCTGATCAATACTGATATCTTGAATAGTGCTATCAATCGAATAAACATGAATGCGTGGCTACGACGAGACCAAATGAAGTTGCATAAACAAATGTGAACTCTTTGCAGCTTGTTGTGATTAGCCATTTATCGAATTAATTCTCTTGTAATGACCGTTGCATATTAGCGAAAGTGTGTAGTCTTGTTTGACATAAGTGTCGATGCCTTGTGTGATTATCTTACTTTGAACCATACATGAATAAACCCAAAATTTACCCCGTTAGTCTGATTGATTTAGAAAGGTGTGCACTTGAAATGATGTTAGGCAACTTTAAACAGTGTGAACCAAATTTGACATATACTTATTTTGTGGCCTACTCGTGAGTGTGTGAAACTCCTTTGAACACCCCTTGAGCCTTACCCTTCTTTGGGAAAACCTTGATGAACCCTAGACCTTACTTGACCCACTACCTATAATCCTCTTGATTTGTGGTTTAGTGAATAGCAAAATTAGGCCAAAAGCCTAAGTTGGGGGTGTGGTGAAAAAGGAATAGGAGAAGTCAAGAAGTGCAAGAAAAGTCTCCCTTAACCCATGGTATTGCAAAACAAAATGGAAACACATCAAAAAAAATTGCGGAATAAAAAGTGCAAAAATGAATTGGGTTTCCAAGCAATACTTGGAGAGAGAATAAAAGGATGACATAGAAGCACTACAAGAAAAAATGATAAGGGAAGAAAAAAGGACATTTTGAGAACACCACACCTCACGAGGATGAAGAAGTCACTGATCCTAAATTACCATACATGTGCACTCAGCGCCATTAAAAGCCTTGAAAAGACCTTTATGATCTTGAGTAAGCCGAACCGAAAGTCGATTGGAAAATAAGGGCAAACCTACGGGTGAAAACATGCATTATGTTCCTCTTTTAGAGTGTGAGCGTTGCATCTGATTCCTGATCTTGAATTGATTAACGTCTATGTGTAAGTATGGAATCATTCTTTATGTGAGGGCAATAAGATACATTTTGTTGAGCTTAAACTTGAACAAGTAGCAAGTATTGTGAGCATTAAAATCTTTGGTAATGTTGTGTCACAACTTGAATCTTTGAGTACACAATTGAATCTTCGCATAAGTAGTTTGAAGTCTGTATGTGTACATTCATGATTGAGTCGTCTGTAGCACTGTTTGAGACACCCTTTTTAAACAGCTGAACTTGAATTTGCTTGAGGACAAGAAAGAGTTTAAGTTGGGGATGTTGATGAGTCCGCAAATTGGACTCATTTAGGGTTGTATTATAATAAAAATTGTGTACTCAAATGCTTATTTTATCTCAATATCTGATGAAAACCTTTGAGTTTCAGGAATTTGAAGTTTGAAGGAAAACATGGACACTACTTCGCAAAAAGGAACGAAAAGGCTGAAAAGAACAAGAAAATAAAGGATTGAGGATCGCCGAGTTTACTTAGAGAATCGCTGAAGGGTCTCACTTCGCCTTTTGTTCCAGTGTGCTGAGCCCTAAAGGAAATGATCTAGTCGGCGGAAAAAGGGAGCAGTCAGCGCGGCGCCGAGGAGTTTCGCGAAGCAGTACTATGTTGCCAAATGACCCAGAGCATGACGATGTCGAAGGACAGTGCAAGATGGCAATGAACTACACCAAAGGGTGAATCGCCGAGTTAATCGGCGATTTCGACAAATATCGCCGAATGATCCGCCGCAGCACAGATTTTTGAAATTTATAAATACTCGTTGAGAGTTATAGCTTAGTATCAGTTTTTGGTAGTATTATTAGACAATATCAGATTCTTAATATAATTTTTAGTACTTTTTATTTTCTCTCAAGTTTGGAGAGGGTTTTGAAAAACTTGAAGAAGAAGAGGGTTTCATCTCTTCCAATTTGGAAGTGGGTCTCTTGGATTCTTCTTTGTTTACTCAAATGAAGACTTATTTCTCTGTACCCATTTGATTTTAACATCATTAAAGATATAAATTTTTATCTCTTGATGTGTGGCTAAAAACCCCCCATTCTTGGGGTGTGATTTAGCAATATGTGTTGATATTATTGTTTGGTCTTGCTTGCTAATAGGTTAGATGTAGTTTAATGGTGATTTCACCTAGTGGTTGTGGTTTAATTTAATGGATTTGTATTTGCAAATACAAATCCACCCGTGTGTTTTTGGCTTGCCCGAGTGGGAGGTCGCGAAACCAAGACCACTAGATTGATGGTCTAAGGAGTGGGTCGACCTGAGGTTCAGCCCGAGAGGGTGAGCCCTAGTCCTATATCCTAAAACTCAGCTCAAGAGAGTGAGTGGGGTAAGGCGTAGGCTGGTTTTCATGCGGATAATGGGCGTCTGAGAGGAAAGCATTTGAAATGGGGTAGGTTGCCCGAGAGGGAACTTATTTACATCTAAAGCTTAGCCTAGTCACTATTATCTTATAAATTTCCTATCGAAAGCACGTACCTAACTATTTATCTCAACTTGTATTGCGGTCACACCCCAAGAACTCTTCCCCATACTTGATTTTCTTGTTAATTTTGTTGTTTTTGCTATACTTGTGACAAAACCCCTAAATTGTTATTTGACACTTTTGTGTCCCCCTCTTTCATTTACAATATTTTTCATCGTTAATGTCTTTAGCTACGACTAGTTAGAACTTAATTTTATTTTTCTATAAATGCTCGAAACCACTCCCTTGGGACACGACCCCAACCCTTTGTTGGGTTACTATACTACTGCACGATTGTAGACACTCGTACTGGAAGTTGTGTCGTTGATTACGCAAAACTTCAGTATACCAACAAAATTGTAGCATGTATTTGATATTTATCCTCTGATTTTTATTCAGGATTATTTTTTGAGGGGCATCTTACTGTTGACCATGAGCAACCGCTTGGCTCAAGATGTGCAATCTTCTCACTGTTGATGTAACACTTCTTCCTGGTGAATCTTCTCAAGGTGATCCACCAATGTTCGTGATACTTAGGGTTCTCTAAATGTACTTGAGCAGCTGGTTGGTAGAGTATATGAAATAATATCAGAGGTATCTCTAGTTTTAATCTACTCCTCGTATTAAACACAACTGTAGCCTGTAGTTTCCAGTCAGTTGAGCAGCAATATGTCAATAGTATTATAGCTCATCATTTTGATCATTTTGAAAAACATCTTATGTCAATATTTAGAAGTACACAACTTTTTTTCATTAGGTCTTATTTGTGATTGATTTCATTTATTGACCAAGGAAGATAAGTTAGATAATTTAACAGTCCTTTTTTATTTCCTTTTATGTTGTTGATATACAGGTAAGTGAGGTGAAGATTGTCAAACAACATATAAGGAGAAGGAGACAATTTTGCTAGATAGCATTAATTGTACTATTCTCCCATCATAGATGTGGTATAATGTCCTAAGGAAGCATACAAGAAAGCATGGAGCTAAGATATATGCGTAGTTGCATGGCTATTATGAAGACATTTTGAATAATTTTTATGGTTGAATCTACATTAAATTTTTTGGAATTCTTTGCAAGTGTACATCTAGAAATATCACTTTATTCGTATGTGAAGTAAAACATATATATTGCTTTGTTGAAGTGTACTGTGAAATCATACATTTGTAGGGTCAATTTTTTTAACTATATTTTTGTAACATATACAAATTATCATGCTTTGAAAGTGTTGTTATAGGGACATTTATTGTGTGGGTTATTGATTTAACGTTTCAAGGACACTTCATCAAAATCTAATTGTCAACAATCGCTAGTCAGTATAAAACCCAACTGAATGACTTGGGGTCGAATACCACAGGGAGAGGTACGTGTTTGAGAATCAATTGGGAAGTATGAATATGATCAAATCAATCACAGGAATAAAATTATCGAATAAAAACATAATTCAAATCAAGGGGTGACACAAATGTCAAATGGGGGGGAGGGTTGGTTTGGAATTATCAACTACAAACAACGGATATCAATACGAAGTAACAATAACGAGACGGGTTCTCGGGATGTGATTTGATTGTAGGCTAATATAGACAAATGGGTAATTGTAACTATTAAAAATAGCTAGATATTAGTGAGTAAGCTAGGCTATACAGGAGATAAAATTTCTCTTGAACAATTTACCCTAAATCAAGTTGATTTCTCTCGAACATCAACAAACAAGCAAAATAAGATCAACTTCCACCTTAGTCTATTCACTCTCTCAAGATGAACCTATGTCAACCCAATACCCACTAACCATCAATCAATAAGCTTAGTTTCAAAATCTGTCTCTCGAGCAAGCCAAAAACACAAAAATAGAACTGCATTTGAAACTACAATTCTTAGAATTAAACCACAATTATTGATTGAACTCACTTGTAAACAACATTTAAACTAACAATTAGATATACCCATGAACAAAATCAGCCCATAATCACACCCTAAGAATTGGGGTTTTAGCTAGACATTATAAAAATACAAAAATCGTGACCAAAGTGAGTTTCCATCGACTACGTAAGATTGATTTTGTCTTTACAAAGTTCCAATTCAAAGAATATTAAAGACCCACTTTCAATTTTTCAAAAGTGAAAAACTTCAATTCTCCAATGCTTATGAAAACTAGATAAAACTTGTCTCACAGTTAAAAACACTCCAAAATAATAATATGAACTCAGATACTATTTAATTGATACTAAACAAAATGTTCAAAAATGTATTTATAGTCGACAAAAATATGTTGCGAAGAGCCACTCGGCGCAGTTAGTGGGGCTTACCGATCCACTCGGTGAGCCGCCCTTTGGTCATTTCCATTGCCCTTTTTTCCTTGGCCTTCAGCATCCTCAAGGTCTGTAAATTTGGGCGATTCAACACTGCCTCGTAGAACTACTCGATGATCCACCGACTGCTCCTTTCTCTGGCCAACTTGGTTCTTTCCTTTAGGGTTTGGCACATTGGAACTTTAGGCGGTAAAATAGCCATTCGGCGAATCGCCAAGTGGACTTGGTCACTAGACTTGCACTTCTTCATTTCTTTCACTCGCTTTGTTCCTTTTTGCAAATTAGTGTACTTGCTTTGTTCCTCAATCCATATACCTAGACATCAAGGGTTTTACATCAGTTATTGGCATTAAATATGCATTTGAGGACACTAAATCTTTATAAATAAACCCCTAAATGAGTCCAAATCTTGGACTCATTAACACCCCCAACTTGAACTTTTGCTTGTGGTAAAACTCAAGTTCAGCAGTTCAAAAGGGATGCCTCAAATAGTGCAACAAAAGACTCAATCATGAATGCACAGAACAAGATTCAACTTACTCATGCAATCATCAATTGTGCACTCCAAGATTAAAGTTGTGGCTCACCATTATCAAAGATTCTCAAGTTAACAATACTTTCTTCAAATGCAATTTCAGGCTCAACAAAGGTACTGAAATGCCCTTACACAAAACATGATTCAATATTCACACAATTTTTCAAACAATTATAGTTCTAGAATCGCATACAACTCTCACACTCACAAAGATAAACATATCTTTTAAAGGCGTGTAACGGGGCTGAGTGTAAAGGTATGGTCATTTAGGTTCAGTGGTTGCTATCCTCATGAAATATTTTATGGACATCACTTTCTTTTCTTTTCTTTAACATTTTCATCCATGCTCAAAATTCAGCCCATTATTCACATTACATGGAATACCGGACTCCCCCATTTCTTTTGCAACTTTCACAACTTTATTTCTCAACTTTTTCATTCTTTTTCTTTTCCGTTCTTCTTTTCTTTTTTTTTTGTATGGAGGGGTTTCATCTTTTTCAAAACCATGGATCAAGGGGGACTTCTTCACACTTGTTGATTTACCTTCTCTTTTCACCACACCCCCAACTTAGGCTTTTTTGGCTATTCAAGTAAACCTTACTTTATGAGGATTATGGGTGAATGGATAAAGATAGGTTACAATTGGATCAAGTTTCTTCCAAGAAAAGGCTATGGCTCAAAGGGTGTTCAAGCAAAGTTCAGACATCTCACAAGGTTGGCCACAAAAGAGGTATCTTGTCAAACAGTTTCACTCGGCAAAACGGTTGCCTAAGATCATTTCAAGAGTTTGCATCACTTAGTCAACCGAACCAACGGGGAAAATTCTAGGTGTCTTCACACAAGATCACGGTAAGCTCATCATATAAGGCATTCACACGAATATCAAACAAGACTCCACACTTTCCCTAGTGTGCAAAGTTCATAACAAGAGACTCCATTTGATAACTGGCTAGTCATAATGAGATGCAAAAAGTTCACATATTGTCTATGGAACTTCATTTGGCCTCATTGTATCTGCACATACATTTTTGTTCGATTTAGAGCACTATTCAAGTAATCGGTATTGATCATAACCGATACTCAAATTTGTACAAGAACAACGACAATAAAAAAGAACAAGGGGTGGAAAACCTTTTTTTAAGGGTCAAAACCATTTTTATTCAAAACACGGAGCCATAAGCTAAAACAACCACAAAACACTGTCAAAACAAAAATTACAACACAAAAACACAATATATATAAAAAAAATCACAAGAGGTAGGTATGGAAATACCTCACCCCACCACAAATAAAAGAAATTTGTCCTTAAATGCAACAAAATACTATGAAATCAATAAAAGTGACAGAGAGGGAGGTAAAGAGGGGTCATGTCTACACAGTCACTCTATCTGTCGGGGCATTTGTGCCCGGTGCAACATCAACACTGCTAGCACCACTAAGGCTTGCCATCGACGTCTCTTTCAGCAATGTCTAAATCACCGACTATACAATCATCTCCTCAAGGTCAGGCAGGTCTCCATATATGGTATCATATGGCACCTCTAACTGCTCCTCAGCTGTCTCTGCCTTAGACTCATCAGTTGCCACCTCATCTATTAGCACGTATCTAGTGGTGGCTGGATGAATCTCAGAAGTACGTGGGACATCCACATCATCAGCTGCCTCCAGAAGTGAACTGAAGTCCGTGGACTTCAAGTAGTCCACATCCTTTCTCAAATCAGCGACCTCGGCTTTTAAGCCGTCACCTCTGAAGTCGCCTTCTATCTACTCTCACAAGTCTCAACTCTCACTATGAGAGTGTCAATAGATGCTCGGAGGGGCGTCAGTGTAGCTAGGATAGCACTCTCAATCATCTATAGTACTGCAGTTTCCAATCGGGTGGCCCTTACATCCGCAGAATGGGCTAAGTGCCTCAACTTTAGGATCATCGTCTGAGTAATCCTAGTAGGCTGGGGAAGTAGTAGAAGCACCAGGAGCCTGGGAGGAAGAAGTGGAAGCAAGTGTATCTGAAGGCCCGAAGGGTGGAGTGGGGAAAGATGCCTCTGCATGTATCGTCTCAACATCAATCTCCGGGGATGCATCCACCGGAGTTGCTCTCCTCCTGTCTCCCTCCTCCCGAGTGTACTCGACCTCTATACGTCGGATGCTAATGGAGGATGTAGGAGTTACCTCAATATCCCTCTTCTCATCACGAGGCACTCCACCATGTCGGCACAACTCTGTAATCAAGACTAGGAATAGAAGGGACATTTGGATCTGCTTGGCCCTCATGGCCATCTCCTGCTCTATGATGATTCCCAAGTTGAGTGTCTTCCTAGCTATTATGGATCCGATACAGGCCACCTTAGGATGGCGAATGATGGACTCGTTCTGCGAAGGAATGATAGAGCTGCTAAGGAACCCAAACCAGTACCGAGCGGCAACATATAGGTCCTTCTTCTCTATTAGAGCTCCGACCTTAATCTACCTCGGGGTGGTGTTAGAAATAAGAGGGGCAAACCAATCTGAGCGAGACCTAGCACAGATTTCTGCCCTCCGGGACTGTAGAGGCTGGTCATTATCCATCTTAGAAAATGCAGTTTGGGAGTCTAAGGACTCTCCCTCTCTGCCGAAGTTGTGCTCCGGAACCTCTGATATGGGCTTCTTGCCCTTGCCTTTTCCTCTATTTGGAGGTTCCTTCCATCCCTATCTAGAAGGGGTAGCTTCCCCCTCTTTAATGACTATGCTCCATGCTCTTTTGCGAGGCGGCATATCTAGGTTGGTTCTAGCCATATCTGCTAAAACATCGTAGAAAGTTAGAAACATTTCAAGAAAAATCACAGAAATCATGTTGCAGAAATACTCGCCGAATCACTTTGGCAAGCCAAATCGGGTTCACAGAAAGGATTGGCTTCAAATATTCAAGAAAAATGATCATTCGGCGAGGGAAATGCCTTTTGATGAATTGCCAACATCATTTGCCGAGCACAGACTTGCCCACAGAAAGTTAGATTGTATTTTAGGGTTTAGGGGCGCAGAAAGGGCAATCAAAGAAGACTTTCGGCAAGTCGCCGTGTGCACTCGGCGAACTGAGGCATCTCACCGAAAGTTACCAAACCAAAAGAATCAAAAACCATGAAATTAAGGGCGGCCAAGGAGGGTTTGGTGAACCG
Source organism: Solanum bukasovii (assembly GCA_029582585.1). NCBI lineage: Eukaryota > Viridiplantae > Streptophyta > Magnoliopsida > Solanales > Solanaceae > Solanum > Solanum bukasovii. The sequence continues at coordinate 44,683 of JAJOOI010020158.1, forward strand.
CCGAGTGGCTCTGCGAGCTTGACGCAGCTCGCCAAACTATCCAACGTGCCTACTTTCTACCACAACTTCCAAAATCAACCCCGCAGCCCCCAAAAATAAAATCAAAGCATACACATACTCAATTAGACTCAGACCCATAAAGCCATTCCACCGAGGTACTCAGATTTCCCCCAGTTTGGCCAAAATTGGCCATTTTATGACTTAAGCCATTATGAATTACATCAAACGCTCCATCATGGGCAAAGTACGTCATTTAGCACAATTTGGGTTACTCACACTTCACCCGACTAGACCCATCCAACAATTAAGCACAACCCAACAATTTATGATCAATTTTAAGCATGCCACTCTGGAATTAACAACTTAGGCAATTACAGCACGTTATCGAACTTAAAACAGGCAGACAAACATACAAATATGAATTCAGAGAGGCCCAACACACATCACTAAGAACAATACGATTGCAAATGAGTTTAACTGCTAATTACGAGTTTAGGGATTTGGAAAACCAACCTTTAATGCCGAATATAAAATTTGAAATGCTATGCGGCAAAAATTTCCAACTCAAAGCATAGGATCAATGACCAAAAAAGCAAGAAAAATGGGAATATAGGAAATATAGATTGCGGGTGTGATTATAGCAAATTAAAAAGTGAGGGAATGTGAAAGAGTTTGAAATTTAAACCTTTGGCATTTTAACAACTGTCTAATTCTCGCCCTTTCAGCGACATTCATTTTCGTCGCCAACCACTCGGTGACACACCTAGCGGGTACTTACCTCGCCGAGTTTTACAAGACCTCCAGTTAAGGTGGCGGTCTAAACGACAGACTATGCCAGGATTGCCGACCTGTTCGGCGATCCACCGACCTGTTCGGCGATCCACCGACCTGTTCGGTGATCCACCGACTAGTACATGGGCCCGCTGAGTTTTACAAACTCCATCTTCTGATTTCTTGAGTCCAACGGCGATCCAAGTCAAGCTCGCCAACCTCTTTGACGAGTCACCGACCAGACATTTTGTTCACCAACCTACACTTTTCAAACACATTCTACAATCCAACATGAACAATCAACACACGAATATTTCTAAAACATAAAGAAAACAAATAAAAACTAGGCAAATAAAAATGTGAGTTGCCTCCTAAGCAGCGCCTTAGTTGACGTCATGGCACGATGCAAGTCCACACTTACACTTCATTCTTGGGGTTTGCCGTAGTGTCATTGGCAACCCCTCCTTGTTGTCTCGTGTTTAAATGAGAAGAAATTTGACCCATTTGGATATCCAACTATTTGATAGAGACGAAATGAGAGGTAACCGTCTGGCTAAGGGTCGATACATCTTCCTTCATGTCTTTCAAAATTTTATCGGACCCTTCAACCTTGTTGTGAATACGAGAGAGCATATCCTCAGACTAGCCACCCTCAGAATCTTTAGGCATTTTATGCTCGTGGGGAAGAACATACATATCCTTTTCCCATTTCTTTCCTTCCTAACTCGGTTACGATCCCTCCACTCTCTATCACGATCTCTCCAGCTTTCATCTATATTCCAACCTTTGTTACCACCCTGCCTCTGGTAGTTTACACAATAACCACCTCATTAGTTGGCTTGGAAGTTCACTTCCTCATTGTACAACGCTTCAAACTTGGCCTCTTCAGGGTTTACACACCCCACACTCACAACATTGACACTCCTAGCACCAGCTCCCATGACATTTTTGGACAAAATGTCAAGTTCGGTCATGATGTTTGCCATGTTTTGGTCCCTCTCTTGATCTTTCTCAAGCTCCTTCTTTGTCAATTTAAAAGTGAGAGGGGAGACCTGACCTTCACAGGTATACCTTGACAAGTTAATTTTTGTCATTCCATCTAAGAGTTGGGGTACTATAATATAAGGTTGTTGCATCAAACCTCTCGGAAAAAGTTGGTCAGCTACTCCCTTGTTCACCAAATCACGGCTTCGGTAAAAGTATTGTAGTAAAACATTGTCAGGCAAACCATGAGTTGGTCATTGCAGCACCAACTTCTTGAATCTTATCCAAGTCTCATGGATCGGCTCACCATCCAAATGCTTGAAGCTTTGGATGCTATCCCTAAGTGTCATCATCTTCGAAGTAGGGAAAAATCGCACTTGAAATGCAGTGACAAGCTCTTCCCACGAAGTGATGGAGTCTCTTGGCAATTCAGCCAACTACTTACATGCTTCTGCCGTTAAGGAAAATGGGAACAACCTCCATTGAACCGACTCTTAGGATATGTTATTGAAGGAGTACGGCCCGTAAACATCAACAAAGTTCCTTATATGCTCATGGGGATCCTCATGAGCCAACCCACCAAAGAACCCTTTCAATGGCAAGAGCTGCAACATGGTGCTTGTAATGTGGAACACAATGTTCCTTTCAGCCAGAAGCAAGCGAATGGAACCAACTCCACCCATTAGATTATGGTCATTAGCAATTGGCGCATTGATATTGCCGATGTCATCTTGGTGGCCCACTTGTCATATCTTCTGTTTCAAAACAACAACACACAAACCAAAACTAAAAGTAAGTAGATTCAACTATGACTAAAAAGAATAAAAATTGACTTCATTAAGAAAATCTTAAACAACACCACTCCTCGGAAGAGGTGCCATTATGATTTAACGTTTCAAGGACAGTTAATCCAATTCTAAGTGTTAACGAGCACTATTTAGTATAAAACCCAACTGAATGAGTTAGGTCGAATACTAAAATGAGGGATACGTGTTTCAAAATCAATTGTAAGAACGAATATGATAAAATCAGTCATAGGTATAAAATTTATCAAATAAAAACATATATAAATCAGGGGGTGAAACAAATGTCAAAGGGGGGGGGGTTGGTTTGGAATTATCAACTACAAACAGCGAAAATCAGTACGAAGTAACAATAATAAGACGGGTTCTCGGGATGTGATTCGATTATAGGCTAATATAGACAAATGGGTAATTGCAACTATTAGAAAATAGCTAGAATTAGTGAGTAAGCTAGGCTATAGAGGAGATAAACTTTCTCTCGAACAATTTATCACGAATCAAGTTGATTTCTCTCGATCATCAACAAGCAAGAAAAATAAGAACAATCCACACCTTAGTCCATTCACTCTTTCGAGCTGAATGTGTAAGATTGGGTTTCAAATTCACTCTCTCAAGTTGAACCCATGTCAACCCAATACCCAGTGACCATTAATCAATAAGCTTAGTTTCAAAACCTCTCGCTCGAGCCAGCCAAAATCACAAGAATATAATTGTATTTCCAACTACAATTCTTAAATTAAACCACAATTATTAATTGAACTCACTTCTAAATATCATTTAAACTAACAAGTAGCAATACTCATAAACTAAATCAACCCTTAATCACATAATCACACCCCAAGAATTTCGGTTTTAGCTAGACATTATAAAAAGATAAAAATCTTGACCAAAGTGAGTTTCCATCGACAACGTAAGATTGATTTCATCTTTACAATGTTCCAATTCGAAGAATATTAATGACCCACTTTCAATTTTTCAAACGAGAAAAACTTCAATTCTCCAAAGCTTAGGAAAACTAGAGAAAACTTGTCTCATAGTTCAAAACTACCCAAAATAATATGAACTCAGATACTATTTAATTGATACTAAATAAAATGTTCAAAAATGTATTTATAGTCGACAAAAATATGCTGCGAAGAGCCACTCGGCACAGTTAGTGGGGCTCACCGATCCACTCGGTGAGCCGCCCTTTGGTCATTTCCATTGCCCTTTTTGCCTTGGCCTTCAGCATCCTCAAAGTCTGTCAATTTGGGCGATTCAACACTGCATCGTAGAACTACTCAGTGATTCGCCGACTGCTCCTTTCTCTCGCCAACTTGGTTCTTTCCTTCAGGGCTTGGCACACTGGAACTTTAGGCGGTCAAATAGCCATTCCGCGACTCACCAAGTGGACTTGGTGATCACGAAGCTTGCATTTCTTCATTCTTTACACTCGCTTTGTTCTTTTTTTTCAAATTAGTATCCTTGCTTTGTTCCTCAATCTATATACCTGGAAATCAAGGGTTTTCATCAGTTATTGGCACTAAATAAGCATTTGAGGACACTAAATATTTATAAATAAAGCCCTAAATGCGTCCAAATCTCAGATTCATCACTTATTGATTTTAAATTGTAATATGGTACATTAGGAAAGACTACACATCAGACCTGTTTCTTTAGATGAGATAGCACTGGCCATACTTTGCATGTGTGGCTTAAGGTATCAAAGGCTACATTTACAAAATGTAGTTTGAGATTATGAGAAGCGTTGTCATATGTAGTGCTAAAAGTTTAGCCTTTCGAACTCATGGGCCACGCTTTTGAAGCTTAGCTGCTATGGCAACACTTGAAAAGTGTGGCCTAAATTCAAAGGTAATGTTTCTTTAGGTCTCCCCTGCTAAAGTGTTGTCTAAAGTCAACAAGTTTGGTCTTTGATCAATGACCACACTTTTTGACAATTTAGGCAACACTTTATTAGGATGGTTGAAAGGCAAAAATGTTGTAGTATTATATGATGAATCATGATTAGAACTGGTTGAGATTGAAGCATACATGATGATTTTGATTTACATTGCTTTGAGAGTGGAAAATATAGAATGCCTATGAGGTATAATGCTTTGAGAGTAAAGCTTATGTTGTCAACTTTTGATTACTGATGTAATTGTTGTGAAAGAGATAGTTCAATCTTGAATTGCTTTTGTATGAATATGAAAGGCTTTCTCATATTTAATGATTCTAGGTTGAAAGGATTGGTCACCAAAAATATATCTAGTGCTAAGACTAAGAAATGTATGAGGCTAGAGGCGATTACCTATGACCTATAAATGAGATGGATATGAGACGATTACTCATGACCTCTAAATGAGATGGATATGAGGTGATTACCCGTATTCCCTAGAATAGAATGAAGAGGTGATTACCCTTATTCCTAGAAGTTTAACAAGAGGCGACTACCCACGTTCTTAAGCTATGAATTGGGCAAGAGGTGAATACCCATGATCCCTATATAATGACAAGAGGTGAATACCCATGTCACATGATGTTGGACTAGAGGGGAGTACCTATGATCCAAATGATAAGAAGGACTAGAGGTGACTACCCATGTTCTTTTGTATTAAGGCAAGAGGATATTCCCCATGTTTATAAAAGATAAGCTAGATATGTGATGATAGGTGATGGCTTGGATTATTCTTGAGTTGCCTCCCATGATGAGTAAGGATGATTTGAGGTTACTTAATAAAGTACTCCTTTAGGTTGACATGTTCTATTATGTGCAATGATTATGCTTATGGCTTATATTGCTTACCTCTTATGTTTATATTGATGTTTAGGCAAGCTATCATATTTAGTACATGTTTGTACTAACGTATACTCTTGCCTAAATTTCTTATCCAAATGTAGGATCCGTCGATCTCGACTCTCATCCCCGTGGCTATGATCTTAGTAGAATCAAGACTTGAAGATTGGTGAGTCCTCATAGAATTTAAGGATTTGGCCACCATTTCTCTTATGTTTTTTATTATGTTTTTGACATTGTTGTATCAGTTGTGTCCAAGATATTCATGTTTTATATGGTTTTATACAAAGTGTAATAGCCGCTTTTGATATGAAAACATTGATGTTGTTGAAATTGTTTTATAGTTTCGCTCAATTCTATTATCTTATGTTAAGAAAGTTAAGTGGCTTATATGAGGCCTCTCGGGGTCTTGTATGCCATGTTACGTCTAGGGTGTACCCCTTGTTCATGAAAGCTTTGTTCTAAATGGTATGAATAAGGTCAACCGAGCATGGAACACTTGGGAGGACCAAGGACCACTTTTACAAGTGGTTTGAGAAAAAAACAAGTGAAGAGGGACAATGAAAGAGATGAAAACATAGCCAAAATTATCACCCAAATTCATTTGATTTCCAAACTTGCCATAGGAGAGGGAACCAAGTCATTGAATTTGGTTGGAACCAACAATCATGTCATAGGAGGTGGAACCAAGTCATTGAATTTGGTTGGAACCAATAGTGGGCAGTGCATGGATGATGCCAAATTCGAGGTATTATACAATGAAGAGGTTCAATACATGGGAAATAAACTGGGGGTTCTCACAACAATTATCAATGATAAGGTGGGAGTCAAGGTTGGAACAAGGATAAAGAAAGTGGTTAGAATGCCTGGCATGGTGGAAATTGGAGAGATAGGGAGAAGGAAATGGAGATATACAAGCCTCCCAATGATCGTCCACCCCCAAATGATCAAGTTGGGCTAGAAGGAAGCCGGATGAAAGAAATGATTGTATGGATCTACAACAAGGTTGAATAGTTTGATAAAGTGTTGAAAGATTTTAAAAATGAAATCTCCACATTTTCATAGGCGGTAACACGACAACAAAAACAACTTTTAGCGGCAACAAATAGACACATTAATAAAGAGTGCTAATGTATTTACCGGCATTATTTAAGTGCCATTAGATCCAATGTCGCTAAAGACTTTAGAGACATATACAAAGAGTGTTAATTGCCACTAAAAATACATATTTAGCGGCAATTGTTAATTAAATACTGCTAAATATCATTTTTGATGTAGTGTAACCTTAGACGAAATTTCTATCAAGTAGTTGGAGACCAAACTAGGTCAAATTGCCACTCAACTAAATCCAAGGCAAAATGGAACTTTGGCAAGTGATACTATCACAAACCCCAAAAATGAGTGTTTAATTTGAGCAAGATGTTGCGCAATGACGGTAAATAATGCACTTCTTGGGAGGCAACCCAAGTCTTTATTTTTGTTTTTATTGCCTTTAAATAACGTGCAGTGTGAGTGCAAGTTGAAAAGTGGTTGAAGGATTCCAAAGGGAAGCATAGGCGATGCAAAGCCCAAACGACGATCCATCGAAGTGCATTAGCGAACTTCATTGGGTCTGCCGAATCGACCTTCAACTTTGGAGTTTTCCAGGATTGTTCAGCGAGGTTAAGCACCAATTGGTGATACACCAAACAACTTCAGAAACGTTAGTCTTGATCTCTAAATGGACTTATATAAAATGTCCAAGGGTCCCTTCAAATTCAAAAATAAATATCTTTGAAATCTGAGAGCTTTTTTTATTCCATACTCTTTATTCGTGCATTGAGTTTTGTGTGAGTGTCTGGAAGGTGCTAGGAGTGCATTTGATTGGAGTTCCAGTCAACCCAACCTTGATCCGTTAATTTTTTGCTTACTTTCGACTTTAAGGTTGCTGTTTCGACTTTTTGTTGTTATTTTTTAGTTTTGAAAGCATATAGGGTGTGGTCTTAAGCCCCTTAACTGAGATTGAGGGACTAATTTTGATGGGTTGTGTTTTATTGTTTGAACTGAACTATGCCTACATGATTTTAACTATGATTGCCTGTGAAATTTATGAATCATACTTGGGTTAGTTAAGTTGTTAAATTGAAGTGTTTATATTACTTGGTATGTGCTTAATTTGATATTAGTGAAGTCTAAGTAGCTTAGTATTGACCCAATTGCCCAATTTTACCCAATGATAGACATGGTGACTACTTTGTAAAGGGAAAATCATCAATTAGAGCAATACTTAGTGATTAAATTAGGGAAATCTAAGTACCCATGGGTAGACAAGCATATAGGTGAATAGTAATGTTGGGGGGTTGGGGGACTGGTATTCGTTTTGTGTTAAGTTTTCTATAAAATGTTTGCATTGGGTTAAAATTTCCTATTCGACGATATTGCCTTAGCTCAGCAAGAAATTTAGTCGAATCATCGCATAAGACGCAGCTCACTTTCTTCAACATTTACATGGCCTTGGGTAGTGTCTCATTCCACGGGCTTTCTTACTCCGTTGAACCCATTTTGAATATCGACAAGTGGGAGAGGATAGCGCCCTTAATGTTTGTATTTTTCCGTTTTGCAGTGTCAGTTTTGCTGGACTTGTCTTAGATCGCTGAAATCAACTTGGCGAATCACCGAGTTGGCATTGAATTCACCCTTTGTTCCTGAATAGTGAGTAATATGACACTTTCCATTTTGGTGAGCTCACCAGAATTTGTCAAACATGTTGTGTTATCCGCCTACCTGTAAGGCAAGCTTTAAGAGTTGTATTTTTCTTTTATATGTTTCGATTCATATAATCGTCAAATATGCATTATTTGAATGTGTTCTTTTTAGATAATTGTAAGAACCAAAGGTAAATAAGGGGTCTCCTCTTACAAAGAGCGTGACAAAGAGCTTCATCCTCCTCCTAAACTAAAAAGACATTGGGGGCTTAATAATAAATGAGCCTTTAGAGGCTCCCCCTTGTCTAAAAACTACACCTACACAATTATCAACCTAAGAAAGGGTAAAGCCTAGACACAGGGTGGTTAGATAAAGGATGGACATTCGGTCAAAGTTGGTGCAACCTTCATCCACACAAACACCAACTTTCACAAACCTGCCAGTTATAGCTCCAAGGGCCTTAGTTCGGCTCAAATCTATAGTTGAACGGACTATACTTGAGGAGAGACGACTCTCCATTGATGGAGTTTTTGATGCCTACCCATCCATCTAGGATACAATACAAATCAAGTTTGAGGGTTTAACTAAGCACATGGACTCTTATATCCCTTTGTGGGTACGAAAATTCTACACCGCGTATGTTCATGCCCTTCCAAATAAGCAAAAGGGCATAATATGGAAACCACTCGAAGAAGTGGAGGTGTGAGGTAAAATCGCTAGATGTGATGTTCGAGCTATCAATATAGCATTAAAGGTGCAAGCTATTCTGTCTGGTCTATATTTGTTCTAGATGTGCCACAATTTGGACTCTCTAAAGGACTGGCTAGCACCCTTGATTTTTGTTTCTTCCCCATCTTGGATGGCTGATAGTGCCAGAATCGAGAAGAAAGATTTCACTGCAGTAGCCCGGTATTGGTTTGGATTTATCAGCAACAACTTGATGTCATCCCAAAACGAGTCCAGCATTCATCATGACAAGGCGATACTAGTTAGCACCGTCAACAATCGAGAGAATATACATTTGGGTGCCATAGTTTCTACTGAGATGCTAATGAGTGTAAGATAGGACTAGACATTGCTCCCTTTTTTATTTCTTGTCACTAAATTACGTGAGAGGGCAGGAGTCCCTTTTCGAGCTACTACAGAAGTAAGAGTAACACCAACCTCATCAAGTGATATTTGGAGGATAGAGGTAGAGTATTTGAGACATGATGCGGCTCGAAGGAAACCACCACCACTAGACTCCACTCCAATGGTCGACCCTACCACCTTAACTCTTAAGACCGTCACACCTGCTCCTTCTATGGAGTAGGTCAAAATTTCTGCACCCCATATGTTGCTTGATCTTTTGTTGATGTGCATGTACACCCTGCTTCCACAACTACTATTGTGAGGCCTCCCCCAATCTCCTATTTCTCGTCCCCCCTTTACTTAAGCACAAATCTATCAGATTCGCGGCCTTTGCCTAGTAAGCTGATGTAAGAGTTAATCAAGTTGGAAAGGACTTGCCCTAGATCATTTACCATACCATCAGAAGGCATTGGTACATGTGATAGAGAGAGTTAGAAGTGTGAGAGTACGGTAGTCAGCCACGCTTTGAAGCTTGATGACTTGACTACTAGGATTGAAGCTCAGGAGAAGCCTAAGGGTAGTTTTTGTGCTTTAGACACACTGAGGGCTAAGGTAGCTACATTGAGGGAGGAGGTGCTCCACATACAGTCTATGGACATTTCAACACTTTGGGCAAGGTTCCGTTTAAGATGTGCCAAATATGCCTAGTGTTGTGCCTTCCACTATTGTACCTGAGGTTACTGATGATACTAAGGTTGATGATAATAATGAGAGTGATAGGGTCGATGATGAGCTAGCCGAGAAGACAGGTGAGGAGGAGTTGAGGGCTAAGGAGAATGGGATTGCTGAGACCCTGACCAAGATGTATGAGATGAAGGGGATCATTTTCATTGATAAAAATTTGAAAATAACATTTTTTCAATATCAATATCTTAAATAGAACTTATGATGAGCATGATACATATTGTGGTTATGCGAGAACGAAATTGATGCAGTTATACTTTTGGACGATCTCTTTCAATATTTTGTTTACTAGCTATGTTTTGATATGAGCCTTGCAATTCTAGATGTGATAAATGAGTGCTCTTCAAAGTGCCATATGTGGTGAGGTTTTACTTGAAAACATGGATCTGGAGCTCTAGAATTTTCCTTCTAAGTCTAATTGTATGGATCTTGGTGAATATGGGACATGATCTTGGGCTAAAATGCAATGAGGGAATCAAATTATCCACAAAGCCTTTGGTAACTACCTTGTGAGGGTTTGAATCCATTTTGGTCCCAATTGAGCCTAACTTATTTTTTGGCAACCAAAAGAAGCCTATTGAGACAAATTATCCTATCTTCTCAGCAGAAATCCTTTTTGAAGGATTGTGATGATTGAATAGCAAACTTAGGCCAAAAGTCTAAGTTGGCAGTGTGGAAAGGAAGTTTGAATGAAAGCCAAGTTAAGGGCTTAATATAGAAGAAATGAGACTTCAATCAGAATGTTTTGTAAAAAGAAGGAACCCTCTTAATAAATAAAATGTGTGGGTGTATGTCATCAATTTGATGAAAATAGTTGGGAAAAATTAAAATGAAAAAGAGAAATGATTGAAATAAAAGAGAGATTGATAACGTCAAAATATACTTCTTGAAAAGTAATATAAAAGGTTGTATGCAATATATTTTTTCAACTATGAGTCGGGGTCGTTCCCGCAGAGAATATGTAAGAATATTGTAAATAGCAAATATTTAACTGGATAGTCGTTATTTAAAAAGGGGAATTTAAATTGAAACAAAAAATAAAAAGAACAAAAATAGCTTGGAACTAAGTATTTATTTGTATTGACATTATTAGAAATAACTAGGAATGTACTCCCCATGATTTCAAAATAAGCAATAACATTCTATTAGTGACCTATTTGAACTTATAGCATGGAAGGTTGGTAAGTTAGGTATCCCTACGTGATTGGTCTTCCATGTAGGGAATTTCCCCACACACTTGGTCCTTCTACGGGTGTACGCTTTACTAACCCTTACCCTTAACCCCAGATTAGCCTTCACATTATTAGGGTCAGGCTATTAGATAGCGTCTAAACACGTCTAAATCTTCGTTGTTCAATCCTTTTCTCATTCATTACTTCCTTGGTCCGACAACTAGGAATGAGGCAAGTTCTAACATCGGCCACCATTAAAAAGCATTCAAAACTAAAGGATTTAAATTGCATGCATAAAAATCATTCAAGAATCACATTGTACATAAGCTTACTTTAATAATTCATCATGGTTCCCAGAACCCCAGTTATGAAATTTAGCTACTCATTATCTCCAAAAACACAATAAAATTTAATAAAATCAATATGCTTGTGTTGATCATAAAAATTAAGAATAACAGCTAAATTATCTTTTACTAATCACGAATACAAATAAATAATAAAGGAGAAGTAAGAATAAACCAAAATTCTCTGCCCTTCATGGTAGCTCTTCCAAAGTTCCTAAACTATAAGAAATTTTGATTGTGTATTGTTTCTTGATTCTTCGCTGCCCAAAGAATAATTTTTCATGTCCTATTTATATATATATATATATATATATATATATAAACCCTGAATAAATAAATTAAGTTTAAGACAAATTAGAAACAAAAACCCAATTAAATAGGGTTTTCGTAAATTATTTGTTGTTTCTGGAAGTCCTCTACCGCCTCAACAATATAAGTTTGTCTCTTAGTGGCTGCCACATGGTGGAAATTCGATTTGAAATACTGTGGCTCTTTGCATATATATCAATATATTATTTTATTAACTTTAATCGATTAAGTTGCCTTCTTGATTTCCTTCTATGATTTCTTGTTTTTAGTTCATTTGTGCTCCAAATTTCTTCATCTTCATGTCATTTTAATCCTATAAATACAATACATGAATTAATAATAATTCATATAATTTATGATCAAAAAGGACAATTAAAAGATTAAATATAGGGAAAATAATGATTAAATATGTATAGTTTTAGCCCCACATCAAAGCTCAAAATTAATTTAGTGGAAATTCACGATTTCAGTTCTTAAAAGAGAAAGAAGAAAAAGAACATGAGAAGAGGTGATGATGATTGCAACAATGCTTTGAAGGGGTATAAGTCACCAATTCAAATTGACCATGCCTTAACCCTAAGCCTCAGTACAAGCCTAAAAGACACTTGAGATCCTACATGAACTAGGTTGTATGAAAATTGAAACATATCGACAAAGCTATTGGACAACACTTGAATGTGATTCTCTTTTGAGAGAGTGAGAGTTGCATAAATTCTTATTACCTTTGTTTATTTGCTTTGTGAGAGCATGAAATTGTTTTTGATATGAGTGCACATGAATGCATTTGTTGAAACATGTTCTTGCATTTGACAAGAAGCTAAAGTGAGCTTGAGCTTGTGTTGAGACTAGTTAGTAATAATTTGAAGCTTTTTTATCATGATTTAAGGAAACACGCTATTGAGAGTAGTGTTTTCGTGGCTCTTTCATGTTAGCTCTCATTGAGTAATATTGTAGACACCCTTATTGAGCTTACTTTGTTCTTGATTTACTCGAGGACAAGAAAATGCTTAAGTTGGGGGTGTTGATGATTTGTATATTTGCACTCATTTAAGGTCCATTTATCCCAATAATTAGTTTCCTTAGTGACTAACTTTATCCTTTTCTTATCAACTAGTTTTTTAACATGTGCGTTGCACATGAATACCAATTCCAAAAAAATATATTATAGTAAATAGTATTACTTATTTTTGCAAAGATTTGAATAATAAGTTTAGGAAAAAGAAAATTGCAGATTCTTTTGTGAATGTTCAATGTGGATCTTTATATATATCTCTTATTCACGCAAACCTCTTATCCCACTAATATTACCTTATAGACAATATTTGCTTTGTATTTTTCTAGTCATCTAACCAGATGTGCTTTGCATGTGTATTCCACATTAAATTATTTAGATGTCATATGAACATGTGAAGAGAGCAACTACATTTTATATATTCACATATTTTCACATTTGTTTTGACTTTTTTCGGAAAAAAAAAAATCTCCTAACATTTTAAAATAATATATTTTGAAGTTAGAAGATCTTGCTAACTTGATAATAAGTTTGTGACATATATAATAGTTTAATTTAAATACAAATACCTACCCAAATATAAATGTATATGCTCATTAATAAAAATATTTATCTCATAAAATTAACTATTACATAAATAATAAAAATTACTAATACAAACTTCAACTGTCGTTATTACAAGTCATATAATTTTTCTTCGTCTAAAATATTAAAATATTAAGAAGGAGTAAATAAGTAAAACAAAAGGGCTATGTTTATATAGTAATAACTATTTTGAAGTACAGTTCCTGAGAATCTAAATCACATAAGTAGCATTGATAAATAAAGTCATTCATTTGTCTTGAGCATAAAAATCAAATCGTGACAATTCTCTAAATTTTGGAAAAGATATTCAGAAGCATATATCTATATCACAAGAGAATTTTTTAACAAAAACAAATAAATTTAGACTACATAATTTTGAACGTTACATACTAATGTATATATTAAGCAAAAAATTAATTATTATATCATCAAAATTATTTTCCTCAAGTACTCGAGGTTATGGAATACACCCTCTTAGGATAGAACGTCTTAGTTCATCAGAATAGTGGTACCTCATATTACGCTAGATTGCGAACTCAGTCAACGACAATAAATAATACAAAAAATGTTAAAATGTAAGAAGAAGAAGAGTAGAAGATTAGAAAAAATTGTGGTTTAAAACTGAGAGGAAACCCCTTTATTTATAGTTAACAAAGGGTAGTATGAACAAATGTTTTTTGTGTCTTATCTGAAAAGTCATGACATATTCGAGAAGTCACAACCCATTGGGAAAGTCAAAACCCTGTGGAAAAGTCACAACTTATTAAAAAAGTCCGAACTCTTTAGAAAAGTCACAACTCATCGAAAATTCATAACCCTTCGAAAAAAGTCACAACTTATCGGAAAAGTCAAAACTCATCGAAAAAGTCACAACATAAGTTAGGGATATTATAGTAATTTAACATTAAATTTACGAGTTCATGCTTTTAAGGTAACATAGATATATATTAATGATGATTTGCATCTATGAAGGTAATTGGATAAGCCAAGGATTGAATCTTGAAAGAATGGCCAAAAATGCAATAAGAAGTGCAAAGTAAACATTTTTAATCGCCTAACATGAAGGGCATATCGCCAACTGAGTATAACCTTGCCCATGTTGACAGTGCATAACATTTGTGTCTACCAAAGAAGGTAAGCGAACTCAAGTCTACAAGGCGATGCGCTGAGTTAGAAAGGCAATCCGGATGCACATTGCTCAAAGTGACAGTGTGCAAGAAAAATAATAAATGTTCAAATGACGAATTAACATTATGTTTGGTGATTTTCCCAATGTGAAGGGCTGACTCGATCGAGTTCACTAACTTAGGTTCAAAAACCTCAATCTTTGAGCATTACAAGGAGAGCTGGGGAGCAAAGGACGATTTGCTAAGTGAGTTCACCGAGCCTAACTTTTGTCACTGAGCTGGCCACAAAGTTGTATTCTGTTAAAATTTTGGGAAAATATAAATACCCCAAAGGATGCAATTTTGGGAGATTTCAAAAATTAAGTCCAAGTGAGAGGGTTTTTAGTTAGAGTTTTGAAGAACACTTTACTTTTGAGGACATTTTTTCTAGTCTTCTTGGGGTTTTAAAATTTGAAGCTTGAATTTGATAAATTGAAGTTAAACCTAATGTGGGTTTACTCTTAATTGGTTGATTTCAAGTTACCCGTGGATACTTTCATGGAAGGTATATTCTCTTTACTTTTTCTGATGGGTAGCTCAAACTCCACGATCTAGGGGTGCTCTAATGGGTATTGTTGTTCATACATGAATTTTGTCTAATTACCGTGTGCTTAACTTAAGGGTTAAGGTTGCAAACTTAATTCCTACTTTCAATTTCTTGTTGATGCTCGGAAGAGATTTATTGGAGTGGGTAATTAGTTTAATACTAGAAATTTAAGTTTGATGTATATGGCTTGCTTGAAAGAGAGGTTATGGGTTGGATCTAGTTTCCCTATTCATGTAAGAGATAATAGAGTAAGGTCATAGGTGTTTTTGAATTGGCATTAGATGAGACCGAAATGATATTCTATGCATAGATGCTTTGAATTGAAAGATTATTATCTTCATTGAAGATGAAGTAGCCTATTCAAGTGTGTACATCACAATAGAGAAGCACATTCACTTCTATGTGATGTTGATATAGAATCCGGTACCCCTAAATTGCTTGTTCATTCTTGGTTTTGTTCAAATTTTGGTTTAATTGCAATAATTGATACCAAAGCTATATATTAAGTGTAACGACTCGGAAAATGATAGAGTGAAACTAGAGCCTCACATGTGAGTTTAGAGTCGAGAACTTAATGAAATGATTATATTTGAATTTGACCCAAAAAGTTCTTAAAAATGTGCTTCGGAAGTTACCGGAAACTTGTT
>JAJOOI010020159.1:0-46662 GCA_029582585.1 Solanum bukasovii
GGAAACGAATTAAGGAAAGTTTTGTTCAGGTACGCGTCTTCAATCCACGAGACTGACTTATGGACCGTCGATGGATCTACGGTCCGTAAGTCCCTTCCATTGGTCAGGACTTAGAAAATATTTCAGCTTCCAAAAATAAGCTTCTCTGAAGCAAACGACGGACCAACAGTACGGTTCGTCAATCCCCTCCGTAGCTCCATACTTAGAATCTTCAAAAATCATGTACTGGAACCCTCGCAGTAACACTCTACGGATCAACAGTACGGTCCGTAGATCAATCTACGGACCGTCAATGGGCACCGTGGTTCCACACTTGGTCAGATTTCCCTGATATGTCCTCAATACCATGCCTGCTGATCTACGGTCATAACCTACGGTCCGTAGATCAACTCCGTGGATGCCCTTTTTCTGCAATTCCTTCAGCTGTCTCCAAACATCCGCGCCTGAACACCTTTCCTGCAAAACATGATAAAAATACATAAAAACCAATACAAAAAGGCCCTAGACACACACAACTCGTAAGTGAAATGTATTAGAAATACCATAAACTCACGGTATATCAGTGACCGTTGACAGAAAACTGTATAGCATAAGTGATACTAACCTTTGGGGGACCAGGTCCCTTTCTATAGGTAGCCCTGCCTGTATGATTAGATCTTCCCTCTAGCCAACATGCCATGAGTGTGTACCTGCAGTGAGGTATCAGATGTGAATTCTCAAACGATAAGCAATACAACCTGTATATATACCTTCCCTCCCTAACATAGTAGGGAGATTTCATGCAAGCTTGTTATGAAATCAGTTGACTTTGTGCATCCCTAGCTTCAGTCTGTTCTTGACGAAGTTTTCTTTGCTCAAAGGATTTGTAAAGTTATCAGCCACCTGGTCTTCTGTCTTGCAAAATCTCATCACTACATTCTTCTTCTCAACATTATCCCTCAGAAAGTGATGCCTCACATCTATATGTTTAGTCCTCTTATGCTGAACAGGGTTCTTGGCCATGTTCATTGCACTTGTGTTGTCGCATATGAGGGGAATAGTGTCTGTGGGAACACCAAAGTCTTCGAGCTATTTCTTAATCCATAAGAGCTGAGCACAACATGATGCAACAATCACATATTCTGCTTCTGCTGTAGATAAGGCTACTGAATTTTGCTTCTTGGTGCCACATGAATTCAGTGATGATCCTAGGAAAGGTGCTATGCCTGAAGTGCTTTTTCGATCAACAAGAAAACCTGCATAGTCAGCATCAGCATAACCAATTAGATCAAATGAGTCACCAAAAGGGTAGAAGAGGACCATGTCCTGTGTTCCCTTCAAGTATCTCATTATTCGCTTGGCTGCCTTCAAGTGTGATTCCTTTGGTGCTGCTTGGAACCTGGCGCACATCCCTACACTGAAAACTATGTCAGGCCTGCTTGCAGTGAGGTAGAGAAGTCACACAATAATTCTCCTGTACATGGTTTGATTAACATCAATCCCTTCTTCATCTATGTCAAGTTTGACACTTCTGCTCATGGGATTGTCAAGAACTTTTGCTCAAGCATATTGAACTTTTTGAGCAATTCTTTTATGTACTTCTCTTGGAATATTGAAGTACCCTGAGAGGGCTGTTTGATTGCTCATTTAAAATTCACTACTCATCAAATCTGCAAACTCTTTGCACAGTGAATCTGAGGTAGCTCCAAAGATGATTTCATCTACATATACCTGCACAATCAACATCTCATTACCTCTAGATTTTAGGAACAAAGTATTATCAATTTTACCTCTTTTGAACCCGTTTGCAAGCAGGAATTTTGATAGGCGCTCGTACCAAGATCTGGGAGCTTGCTTTAGACCATACAAAGCTTTGTCCAGCTTCAACACATGGTTTGGGAGATCAGCATCTTCAAAACCTGGAGGTTGCTAGACATACACCTTGTCTTTCAAATATCCATTCAGGAAGGCACTATTGACGTTCATTTGAAATAGTTTGAACTCCATGTAGGAAGTAAAGGCTATTAAGATTCGGATGTCTTCCATTCTGGCTACAAGAGCAAAGGTCTTGTAGGATTAGAAAACTTTATTAAACTAATTCCAACTTGGGTTGTGATTACCTTTTCTGCGGTAGGTATAAAATATCCGATCGAGCCGTTGATAAATGTTAGAAATTAAAATAGGTGTATGGTAACATGCCTTTCCAGATTTCACACAGATATCACGCAAGTTGCTACTCCATGCCTTCGAATTTCTTTTTGTTATAATAATGGCCATTTTCCGATCGTAGAGGTACAATATGGATAATGGTGAATTATACATCCTTCATTCAACGCCAGATCTTAACGAATGGATTCGTTAAATTGAGTTAGTTTATTGATACAATATCTTTAATTGAGGTGATTGTATTCACAGAAAATAAAATTTAATGTCGTCCCTACATGAATTAGTAAAGTGGCATAAACTTAATACATATTATCGGCCATTCAAATTTCTATGAAGCAATAATAATTTCATATTCTTATCAATTAATTTTTTTTATTAGACCACATCTCATGTTTCCACTAAACATCCATTGTCTGAAACTATCGAATCCTACAAAACCTAACCACAACACTTTCAAAACCCATAAAAAAATATAACGGCACTAGATAATATGACGCATCAAGAGAAGCGACCCATCAGTGGACAATCATGCCTTCTCTACAACATCACAACTTTCTGGTTTGTAATTGCGACTCACTGCAAAAGTTGCCTCTTCAATCATTGCAACAACTTTTTAACACCCCTCTTAAAAACACTATGGGACTCCAGCATCTCACTAAAATAAATCACAAAACTTTACACCTTCATCAAGTTCTTCAGTATCTTTCCGAATACTGTAGCCATCACATACCATTGTTCCATCACTATAAAATAACAACAGATTGGAAATCGGTCACACATTCATTTAGTCGCAGCGTCCGTCGATACAATTTGCACGCTCCTCTGTTCTGTTTTCACATTAAATACCACCTGCGAGAGTTCAAAGTAACATAGAAACATCACACATCGGGTAATAAAAGCTGTAAGTTCTCTTTAATTTCCTGAACATATTCACCAACGGGACGAATTAATCTGCCCCTATAAACTACACACAATAATGGCCTCGGCATTAGTCACTTTTTCAAAATTACAAATATACAAACAGGGCAGTCCCTTCATCCATGGTGGTAGAAAAACAATGGCTCCATCTTATATTTTTTGGTCTAGCGTATGGTGGTGATAAAACATAGATTCCCATCCCTAAATGAACAGATAACATTGCAACCAACAAAAAGCCTGAACAAGATGTAATACAAGATTATAAGCCGTTGGAGTTGTGGGGATACATAATGCAATTTGTAGTTAGACTGAATAATTAAAAACGCGGACATATCAAACAGATGGTCTGAACCAGAGT
This sequence comes from Solanum bukasovii, assembly GCA_029582585.1. NCBI lineage: Eukaryota > Viridiplantae > Streptophyta > Magnoliopsida > Solanales > Solanaceae > Solanum > Solanum bukasovii. Next base: position 3,422 of record JAJOOI010020159.1, read on the forward strand.
AATCTTTAAGGGGCCTGCCAGAACCTTATTGGAAAATGCATTCTATTATTTCATACAACATTTTTCACCAAGGGACGAATTATCCTGTCCCTGTAAACTACACCCAATAATGACCTCGGCATTATTCAGTTTTTCAAAATTACAAATATACAAACAGGGAAGCCCTTTTATCCATGGTGGTAGTAAAACAATGGCTCCATCTTACATTTTTTTGTCTAGCGTATGGTGGTGATAATACATATATTCCCATCCCTAAATAAACAGATAACCTTGCAACCAACAACAATCCTGAACAAGATGTAATACAAGATTATAAGCCATTGGGGTTGTGGGGATAGAGAATGCAATTAGTAGTTAGACTGGATAATTATAGACGCGGACATATCAAAAAGATGGTCAGAACCAGAGTAATCTTTAAGGGGCCTGCCAGAACCTTATGGGAATATGCATTCTGTTACTTCATACATGATTTACTCATTTCGCTATTCAAATGATACTAAACCTATCGTCTTACATACATACTTTCCCGTTACATATATATTAGGACAACTTGACAACCTATAGGACCTTCCACAATTCTGTGCCAAAATTCGAAACAAAAGACAATTACCTTGAAGGCAGTTCAATAAAGCATGAAATTTCAACTGAAGCAGCCGCCCAAAACAACAAGTATGCTTACCAAAATGTTATTTTAATGCCAATTTTCACCTATCACACCCACTAAAGATTACAAATTATAACATCATCACATCCTATTTGCACCAGGGGTCAAATGCAAAATACTAATGGATGTAGAGAAAGCGTTGCATACGGTGGAAAAAATAATGCCCTCGATTGATCAAATTGAAGATGTCCATGTTCATGAACCACAAGTGAAGAAGCGGAAAAAAAGTGAAACGTTTAGCTATATCTGACGCGAATGTTGACAGAGGTATATTTGCTCAAATAGTCTACACCTAAAGGCATACAAAAAAGGTGTTGTCAACATAAAATAACATTCTCCTGCTATGTATTATTATGGTCTATGTTATAGGGCTTACTAATGGAAACTTCACACCAAGATTGCACCTACTGCCATGCTTTGAGGTTTGAATATGAGCCACCAACATTCTGTTGCGCATGTGGATATATCAATTTAGCACCCAATGAAGTAGCAGATGACTTTTATGAATTATTTGTGGATGATTCAGAAGACACAAAATTATTCAAGAAAAATATGCGTGCGTATAGCAACATATTTTCTTTTACATCATTTGGAGTTAAGCTCGACAAAGAATTGGCATTTGCTAGAAAATGAGTTTACTGTTTCAAGGCACAAGCTCAGATATATCATGATCTACCATTGTTAATTCCAAACAATGATAGACCACTGTACTTTCAACTATACTTCTATTATATTGACCATGAATTAGCCAATAGAATGTCGGTACTACAAGATGCCAATTTATCAGAGGAAGTCATGACCAAATTAAGAAATTTAATGGAGGGGAATCCATATGCAGAATTCTTCTCACGGTTTAAAGAACATACAAACTTACAAAATCTAGAAATACGCATAGCTGCAAATGCTTCATTAGATCAAAGGGTGTATAACAAACCGTCAGTGGATTAGGTCGCATCAATTTGGGTAGATGGAAACAATCAAAATATACCGTTTGAAAGAGATATTGCAGTACACGAACATTCAGGAAATAAACATCGAGTAAAACATTATTATGGTTGTTATGATCCGCTTCAATATCCGATAATTTTACCTAAAGGAGAAGCATGTTGGCATCAAGGAATACAGAAATGTCACAATCAGATCAACAACAATCAAACAACTACAAATACAAGTATCGAAACGGGAAGATTATCATCCACAACTGCTGCTGGGCTATTGGCCAATGAAGCACAAGGTAACCAACTTTCAATATAGCCAACAAAAATATAACTTCAGTCGACTATCATATTACAAGTTATTACTTAAAATATACTGCTACTACTAACCTTATATGGATAAGTTATCTATGTCTAATTATTAAAAATTGATGTAGATGTACGACGCAAAACAAAAGGTTGTGTTTCTTGTAAGGAGTACTACTGTTATAGACTACAAGTACGCACGGGTGAGAAATCCATACTATTACTGTGTGGGAGATTGTTGCAGCAGTTTGTGGTGGACATATACATTAAGATAGAAACAACCAGACTAGAATATTATAGATTCGAGCAATCAAATTATTGAAGGGAGTTACTCCAAGGTATTGTTGATAGTGTCAGTGCCGGTGAGTGTAGAGGAGACAAGGTAGGACAAAAGGGTATTACTACCAGGATCGTTCATTGGAGGCCCTAGGGATATGCGACACCGGTATATGGATGCAATATCTTTGATACAGGATTTTGGACGACCAGGTTTTTTCATCACAATGTCATGTAACCCAGATTGGGTTGAGATTCAAGAACAATTGCGTCCAGGAAAACTACCTCAAGACAGACCCGATTTGGTTACCAGAGTGTTTCGCGCAATAATACAAGTCTTTAAAGATAAAATTTTAAAGAAAGAAATATTCAGACCCATCGCAACACATGTTTGTGTGATAGAATTCCAAAAGAGAGGCTTACCACATATACATCTACTTCTAATATTTAAAGGTAACACGATACGATCACCAGATGAGTATGATACATACATTAGCGCAGAAATTCCTAATAATGCCACACATCCAGAATTGAGCCTATTAGCTATCAAGCATATGATACATGGACCTTGAGGGGAGAAACGTAAGATGAGCCCGTGTATGAAAGATGGACAATGTAAGTTTCACTACCCAAGAACATTCACCAATAAACAATACAAGGAAATGATGGATATCCGATTTACAGAAGAAGAAATGTGGGAGAACAAGTGAGGTCCGTGGAATGAAGATGAATAACCAATGGGTTGTACCTTATAATCCTTATTTGTTGATGAGATATAATTGCCACATTAATGTTGAAGTCTGCTCAGGAGTTAAAGCAATAAAATATCTCTACATATATATATATATATAAAGGCCACGATAAATGTGCCGTATATATAGAATCTGACGATGGGGAAATATTCATTAATGAAATCAGAAGCTTCCAAGATGCACGTTGGGTCTCACCACCAGAAGCAATGTGGAGAATATATGAGTTTAACCTAACTGAAATGCAACCGGCAGTTATCAACCTACAATTACATCTTCCGGGTAAACAAGAAGATATTTTATAATTTTAGGACAAATAACATATACACTAATAGTTTCTACCCTAGATAGAACATCAGTTTATGTTATACTTACTAAACAATATGTAGTGTGCTACTGGAAGAAGCAAAATCTACAAACAATCGTACAATCAGACTATGTACAACAAACTATGCTTACGGAGTATTTCAAGATGTGCTCTATAGACATGGAGGGTCGCAATTATCTTTACATAGAATTTCCCGATCATTATGTATGGAACTCACAATCCAAAATATGGACAAAAAGAAAATCACGCACAGTCATTGGCCGCATAAATATTGGTAAGACAATTACAATTACCATCCATGTTCATTAATCACACAAAATGAAGATACTAAATGAATCTATTCAATATCGCAACAAATACTAGAGAAGGAGAAAGGTATTACGAAAGACTATTATTGAATCACGTACGAGGAGCCACTTCATTTGAAAACTTACCTACTGTTAATGGAAAGCAGTGTGAGACTTTAAAGAGGTAGCCAAAGAAAGAGGGTTATTAGAATCGGATAACAACATTTCAGAATGTTTACACGAGGATGTCACCTTCAAGATGCCAACAACACTTCGAAGTTTGTTTTGCTACAATCTTAGTTCATTGCAACCCTACGGATGTGAGAAGTCTCTAGGACACGTATTACAATGATATGTCTGAAGACTTTCAAAGGAGCCATTCAACTACAACTGAGGCACAACTCCAATGTACCTTGACAAGTATTAATTATTACTCGGAGAGTATGTGACAAAGTGTTGACAAATATGACATACCACAAATAAAACAACAATTACATCAAACACACCCACGTGACTGTAGAGAAATAATAAAAGAAATGAATGTCAAGGTACCAGTTGGGGATGCAGCCGCTCAATCCAAGTTGAATCAACAACAAACCCAAGCTTTCAATAACATTCTAGAAAGGGTCAATTCGGAAACACAAGGTTTATTGTTTGTAGATGGGCCTAGGGGAACCGGGAAAACTTCCTTTATCGGGCATTACTGGCCAAGGTGAGATCAAAAGGTATGATAGCATAGGCTTGTGTAACCAGTGGTGTAGCAGCAACACTATTTCCTGGAGGACGTACGGCACACTCAAGATTTGGCATACCCCTACAAGCAAATGAGACAACAATGACACATATGTCGAAACAAGGCGGCTGTGCGAAAGTAATTAGACAAGTCAAATTAATAATATGGGACGAAGTAGCACACGATTGAAACAATCGACAGAAGCTTTCGTGATATAATGGATAAAAATGCACCGTTTGGAGGTAAAGTCATGGTTTTTGAAGGCGACTTCCGACAAGTACTGCCTGTTGTACCAAAATCAACATGAGCAGAGACGGTATATGTAAGTTTGGTGAGGTCGTATTTGTGGCCTTTGATTGAAAAGATACAACTTTCAACAAATATGCGAGCAAGAACAGATACAACTTTCAGTGAGTTCTTGGTTCGTATTGGAAACGGAGAAGAAACTAGTATAAAAGAAAACTTGATAGTGCTTCCATAACAAATGATTATCCAACAAACTAGGGATGGTAATCGAGAAGAATCCTTGGTCTAGGGCCATCTTAGCAAGTAGAAATGAATTTGTAGATAACCTAAATGAATTGATGATTGGAAAATTCCAAGGAGAAACCAAAACATATATCAGCTTTGACGCAACGAAAGATGATACCAGCAACTACTATCAAGAAGAATACCTCAACACATTAACACCAAATGGACTACCGCCACATAAGTACATTATCAAATACAACAAAAGTTATACATATGTGTTATTATTATGTTAGCTCATAACACAAATGAAAAAAAACAATTGAACTGGTACAAATACAAAACAATTGATGCATCCTTAAATTTTATACGATAGGTTGGTTCTAAAAGAAAATGCACCCATAATGATGCTGAGAAATCTAGACCCCTCAAATGGGTTGTGCAATGGGACGCGATTGATTTGTAGAGGTTTCGACAAGAATGCCATACATGCAGAAATAACAACAGTTCAATATGCCACAAAGAAAGTGTTTATTCCAAGAATACAACTATCACCACCCGAGAACGAAGGATATCCTTTCAAATTTATTAGGAAACAATTTCCAATACGTCTATGCTTTGCAATGACGATAATTAAGGCACAAGGTCAAACAATACCAAATTCTAGATTGTACCTACCACAACATGTTTTCTCACATGGTCAACTGTACGTGGCACTATCCCGAGGAATATCTATAGCAACAACTAAAATATTGGTCATGACTGAACAACCTGAGCGGCACACAGGAAATACACAAGAAATATTGTCTACAAGGAAGTTTTAGGAGATATTTGATTAATACCAATATTCAATGAAATTTAACAGGGATAAACATACACACCACATGAAGCAAATGAAAGTTTGGTGGAAACGTTCATAAGTTTGGTGGAAGAGGAGAGAATATGAACAACATCAGACAACTACCAAGTAAGACATTACTTTTGTGTGTATTAAATTATGTAAATATACAGTACAATGATTATACACTATTGTAAAGGGGACATGACGTTCATGATAGAACATAACTAATAGGGCAGACTATTAGGTCATGCACAATTACTTAACAACAAATAACGTACAATCAAATTACGAGTACGACGCTCGACTATATTGGGCGTACAACAAAATGAGGAGTTGTGTGTCTGGTCATAAAGTATGGCATAATGAATACTGACTTACAAAATGAGACAGACTGATCCAAGACACCAAGTGCTCACCCTCGTCTCTGATACCCAAATCCGGAAAAAGATAACTCAAACGATCACCACTAGTAATTGGTACTTGGACCTATATCACGAAAAAAATGTAGAGTGTAGCATGAGTACCAAAACAAAGGTACTCACTAGGCATTGTAAGCCGAATGAGCAAGAAAGGTAAAACAATATGAAAAGAGAGAATCTACACGAAAATAGAGGTCAACGAGGATATGAAGGGAAGCACACGAGCATACAGAAAGTAAATCGAAGTACATCTAAACTAAACCTAACTAGACCTCCATAAGCCCAGAAGGTACACTCTTATGCTTGTTGAAATAAAACCCAAACAGACCCATATAAGCCCGATCGGTATACACATTAGCTAAGTCTACTTAAAGAAGGGTACCATGAGCCTAAAGTCAAGCTCCCTACCCATCTAGAAAGAGTGATAATCAATCTAGGCCGCACACCCAACTAGTCCACTCCTAAGGGCTTAAGTCGCTCAGCTAGCAAGAGGATTGGTTCACAACCCCGTACACATGTGAGATATGCAAACCAATTAAAATGACATTTTGGACTCAATGGAGCAGTCAAAAGTTCCATACGAGGTTTCTTGACACAATATGGGTCCCATACTAAACTAAAATTTTAAGCCAAATCCAAGGGGGCTTGAAATTAACCCGGAGGCCTCGAGATCAAAACAAAGGGTTGTTCCTGAACAAACTGAACATTTAGGAGCTAATTGAGATGACATAATTCTCATTTGCGCTCATCTACTCAAAATGTTGACTCAAGTCAAACTTAGGTCTTAACGTGTAAGTCATGTCGACCATGCTACTAGCCTAAATTGACCCTTACAAAGCTGATGAAATTGTCATAATTGGATTCTAAGGTCATCTTCTTGAAATTTTGATAAAAACTCATCGTTAAAGGTTCAAAAGCTCCAAGACACTAAAACTTACATATAAAGCAAACTAACGACTAGGTGACCAAACTGTCAGTTCCAGCAAGTCATAAATTACTTGGGGTTGCTATAGGAATGCTTAAATGACGAACAAGTGGCATAAATACAAAAAGGATTCATTACAACATCCATTACTAAAAATGACTTTTATCTATGAAAGTAAGGTTCTAGAAGTACCTGAAGGCTCAAACAAGCCAAGAAACTGCTCTGCATATCATGCTAGATGTTCTAGGTAGACTCTTAATTGGAATAATGCGTCCAATGGACCTTAACCAAATGAAGGGATCTTGAACGCAACCGCTACACATCCCTAGCTAGAATGGAAACTGCTCCTCCAAGAAGGTAAAACAGTCATCCAACTCTACTGCATCATATTGAAGCACATGAGACTTATTAAGAACACACGGATAGAGCATCAAAACATGAAAGATTGGGTGGGTAGTTGAGAATACAGGAGGTAGAGCCAACTCAGATGCAACCTTACAAACTTCCTATGGATCTTAAAAGGGTCAATACACCTATGGCTAAGATTTCCCCGCCTCCCAAGTCTTATCACACCCTTCATGGGTGACACATGGAGAAAGAATTTATGACCAACTAAGAACCTCAAAGGTCGGAACCTATGATTAGCATAACTTGTGTGCCTACTCTAAAGTGTCAAAAGCCTTTCCAAAATCATTATCACCTGGTCCAAAGCCTCCTAAATAAAATGCATACCATCAGTCTAGGCTATGTCCACTCAAACCAACCAACTAGAGTGTCAGGACAAAAAATACCCCCTAGGCTTGACATGACGTATAAGACCCCAAAAGGCCCTACATACACCATTTAGCAAACATAAACAAGATAATAGAATTAACGATTACAAAAAGATAGTTTATATCATAAAAGAGTTTGTAAAAAATGAAGTGGAAGTCTACATAGTCTCAAAACCCATCAATTACATCAAGAGTAATCAGGACGTAACCCGTACATCACATAAAAATATAAAGACAATAAGCAATAAAGGTTCAGTCATCGGAACAGGAAGACTCACCAATCTTCAATATCTACTAAGTGATCTCTAGCCACGAAGATGTGGAATATGAGCGTCGAACCCTACATTAGTGAAAAAATGTGCAAGAGTATGCGTTAGTACAAAATGTACCAAGTATGATAGCAATGCATTAAAATTATGAAATCATGCTAAAAGGATATTCATGATACGCAAAGACCAAGTAGAAATAGAAGATAAGAGGGTTAGACAACATAAATAGTAATCATTTTCAATGCAAGTAAAATCATCTTTGAACACATGTGAGATACTTTGTGAAGTAACCTTAGTTCATTATTATTGTGAAAAGTATACTTAACCGACATAGAGATCATGTGAGCTATAACATGGAATATGGAATTAAATGATCCCACTGCGAGAATATAGGTATGTTGGATTCATCAACAGGTTCAAGTACGTATAGTATCGTCCAATCCTCAATTGGTCCACTATATAGTGAGTGATAGGAGATCCTTACAAGCCAAATATCTTTAATTTATGGATACAATATTATCTATTAAACAAAAGAGATATGGAACTAGCTATGGCAGATACAAAGGTCAATGAATGGGTCATGGCTAATTTTAATACACTCCTTTCAGTTTCGGATAGATAGAATGGCAACCTTGTCCACTAATCTGAGACAATTGATTTCTAGGAATTTATTAATCAACTGGGCCTTGGGCAAGTAAGGCGAAAATGATTTCATTTATCATGGTGTAATAAGAGGGAGGATACATATTGAATATATAGCTTAATTAACTGTGTATTCGGCAATAATGATTGGTTCCACAATTATGAGCAAGTAGAAGCGCACTATCTAATCCCTAGATGTTCCAATCAATCACATGTGGTGATCAATATTGTTACACATAATCAACATCTCCATAGAACTTTCTGTACTATTGCCGAGACAAGATTTCACTAACACAGTTCACAATGTTTCGAAGCACCACATTTATGGATATCTTATGTATAGAGTATGCAAAAAGCTATTGATGATTGAATGCAAGAAGCTCTCCATAGTGATTTGTTAGTTCCAAAACGTGTTTCAAAGGAGAAAGAAGGACTAATAGATGTGGAGATATGGTCTATTATCAATGAAGAATTTCTAAGGAACATATCAAAGGAAACCTGGATAACCTATGGGAATACCAGTAGCAAATTCTTTTACGCTCAACTTAAAGCGAGGTGATCCAGAAATTCAATAACCTCCATTTCTAATGAACAAGGTGTGCTCTTAAAAGATCCTTGAATTTCCTACATTATTCCAAGAACTAATGGGATCAAGTGTTATAGAGATTCCTTATCTCAATATAGAAGTGGAAAAGGATGGTTACTACTTGACAAGATATCAACAACGCGCCTTGGTACAAGAGGTATCAAGGAATGAAAACAATTGGGTTGTCCAAGATATGCCAAATGATAAGTCATCGGGCATTGATGGATTCCCTGTTGAGTTTTTCCAAGCTAATTGGTCTATTGTGGGAGAGGAAGTTATACAAGTTGTTAGCTAATTCTTTGAATCTGGTAAAATTTTGAAAGTGGTCTATTGATGATTAACTGTACCACAATAACCTTGATTCCAAAGGTTCAAAATCCATCTTATGTCAAGGAATATAGGCCTATTGCTTCCTGCACAACCTTGTACAAAATTATTTCTAAATTAATAACGACTAGACTCAAGAAAGTGGTGGAAAAATTGGTTGGAGAATCTCAGGAAGCCTTCATTTCAGGTAGGAGTATACTCGACAATTTCATAGTAGCACATGAATTGGTTAAAGGTTATTCTCGAAAAGTATTCTCCACTAGATATTAAGATTGATATCAGGAAAGCCTATGAATCACTCGAGTTGAATTTTTTGATAATCGCATTGCTGGAGTTTGGTTTCCCGATCAAATTTGTTAATCTCATAATGGAGTGTGTTTTCACTGTAAACTACTCATTATTGATGAATGAAAGGCTCACTCCCAAATTCCCAAAAAATAATGGTCTATGGCAATGTGACCCCATGTCCCCAGACTTATATTTATCTACAATGGAATACCTGAACAAATTCCTGAAACAACTCCAATTGAACCCAAACTTTAATTTCCATCCTAAGTGTAGAAGAATTAATCTTGTACATGTTTGTTTTGCTGATAAAATCTCTATCCAACTACTACTACAAGCTTTCAATAAGTTTTTGGAGGTTTTGGAGTTGTAGGCCAATCTGTAAAAAAGCTCATTATATATTACTTAAGTATCCGAAAAGTTGAAAAATCAACTATTATATGAAATGCACTTTAGCCTTGGAGAAATTTCCTTCAAATACCTTGAGTTCCCTTTTCCTCAAGGAAAATCACTATATAGCAATGCATGCCACTAGTGGAGAGAAGAGCACAAGGATTAAATTTTGGACAACAAAATTTCTATCTTACAGTGGTCAAGTTCAACTGATAAAAAGTGTGATATTCGAGATCCAGACGTATTAGGCTCAAGTGTTCCTCCTACCAAAGAAAGTGGTTTAGTTGGTCACTAGTATTTGTCATACTTTCTTATGGACAAGGAGTACTAAGACGACTAAAAGAGCTTTGATGGCTTAGGAAATCTTATGTAAGCCCAAATCTGTTGGAGGCCTGGGTTTTATAAACTACAACCCATGAAACAAGGAAGCTAAATGTAAATTCTTGTGGGTCGTGGCTCTAAACAAAGACAATTTATGGGTTCATTGGATTCACAACTTCTACATCAAGGATAGATCTCTGGATAAGGCACCAATTCCTAAACAAGCATGTTGGCTTGTTAGAAATATCCTTGAGGTTCGAAAATGGTTTAAGAATATGAATATGGTTGATGAGCTACAAAAGTATTCACATCAAGGGTACTTAGTATCAAGCGAATGTAAAAGTCATTCCAACCACGATTACAAAAAGTTCCCTAGAAGTTCCTCACACTTTGAAAAGGTATGTTGCCGAGACATCAACTTATATTATGGCTCGCCGTCCATTAAAGACTTTCCACCGTTGACAGACTAAGAAAATGTGGTATAGTTGTTCCTACTAGTTTGTACTGTGTAACACATGCTCGACAAAATTATTTAGTCATTTTCTTTTCGAGTGTGGATGTTCTACCAGGGTATAGGGTTTACTCTTGACATGGATGAAAAGTCCTAGACAAATAGGAAGCAAGGAAGATGAACTACAATGGATATCGAATAGAGCCCATAGAAGTGGACCACTCGTAGAATTATTGGGCTGGTTGTATGCAACAAGTGTCTATCATATTTGGAGTAAAAGGAACTTAAGGTAATTCTCATAACAGTGCACCTGCTGCCAAGAGATTGAATGAAATTGGCCTCCAATTGCACATTAGGGGACAGTTCATACCGAAGTAGAAACCAATTCCTGATCAATTAAATACTTATCCCTCTCTAGACTAATTTCTATAAATACTAAGTTTAAATATATAGGTGATCTCTTGAGAGCTAGTTCTAGAGTCCAAAACAAACTAGCGGTGTAGATATGCTATTTGGTTGAATGAAAGTTTTTACAGTTTGGCCAAAAAAATGAAACACCTTCAAAATAACGGATTCATCATATCTAGTGTTTCCCCATGGAGTGACATAATCCTTTCATGTGTAAGAAAGATGATTTCTTCAAAATATGTATTGACTACCTTCAGTTGAACAACGTCACAATTAAGAATAAGTATATCATTCCTATAATTGACAACATGTTCAACTAGCTTCAAGGTTCCACTTGCTTCAGTAAAATTGATCTTATATATATGTATCATCAGTTGAAGGTTAGAGAGTATGACATTTCAAAGACAACTTCTAAAAATTGGTATGGTTTAATTTGACTTGATTCTGGGACAAGACTTTGTATGTTGGGTCCATTTATAGGAATTGTACTATTTTGTTTAGCATCTCTGTACTTGTGAATTATTTAAGTTTTTTCTTTCGCTTTGTTTTTATCCTTAAAACTATTACTTGTCGTTAAAGGGCACGAGTTAGCTTAACTACTGGTGGATTATTATAATTGGGGTATCATGATTCGAGAAATCGGGTCATGACAAAACATTTCTTTAAAAGAATAAAATTTATCTTTTTATTTTTCTATTATGTGTAAACACAAAATTTTTTATTAGTATTTGTACAATTATGGAATACTGATTTACATCCAAACTAATTTAGAAAAAGATTTCACTGAGGGTCAAGTAATAAGTTGGTGCGTATCATATATTAATAAAAATACAATTAGGTAAGATTTAGTTTTTAAAATATTTGAAAGTAGTATAAAATTTCTACTAAATATAATTTCTTCCGAAATTGGAATAAATAATAATGTAATTCTATAGGAAACATATTTGCGATAAACTTTTGACCATGTTTAGTAGATACTACTTAATCAAACTTAAAACACACTGATTCTTTTCCTTTAAGGAAAAGATTGACTCAAAATATTTGGGTAGTATTAGACTAGATTGAAAAACAACATAAAATTCAAGATAATATACCCTCATTTAAATTTATTCCACAACTACAAGAACAACAACAAAGGCATTCTTGACCAAACACATATATCATCATAGACCTCTTCTTTAGCCATGCCTATAAAAAAAGTAATATTTGCTTTGATTGAAAATGAAACTGACAGAAAAGTTTCATACAAGAAAAGGCATATTGGGTTCTTAAAAATGGCACAAGAACTCAACACTCTTTGTGACATTGAAATGGCTGTCATTATCTATAGTCCTTATAGTAATGAACCTAAGGTGTTTCCCAATCTTGGTTCTGCAATCAACACCTTTCAAAAATTTAAAGAATTGGCTACATTGGTGAGATAAAAAAATATGGTGACAAAGAAAGAATTCACCAAGAAAAGAATCAAGAAGTTGCAGAAAAAATTACTAAAGGTAAGAAAGGAAAATAGGGTCAAGGAAGTTACGAATGAGATGCATGAAGTGTTGAATGGAAAAACTATTTCCGTTGACATGAATCCTTACTATCTCAACGATCTACCCTTCAGTAGAGATACCCTCATTGGGTGCATCAATTCAAATGAATAATTACCAGAACTACTCTAATGACATTTCACAAAGTGCATCATTGGTTGAATTACTAAATTGGAATGAAGATGATGTCGTGACTTTGTTGGATGACGTTTCACTAAACAATATTAATGATCAAGATTCAAACCCCACCAATAATATATAGTCTTTGGACTAGTGTATGTCTCTTTTTATTAGTATTGTTTTATGTGTTCATGTTGTCCCCTGGACAATTAATGTCTTTTAGATTTTGCATGTTTAAGTGTGTCATAGGATTCTCCACATCAGTGTTTCTTTGTCCTTATATTAAGTGTCGTATGTATGTCGTGTTTGATGAATTATTTTTCAAAGTTTGTTATTTCACACACTTATTAAATATATGAAAATTTACATGTTTACTAGTTTGTGATTTATTTAATTATTTATTTGTGTTTTTATTGTTGTTGTTATTAAAAGGTTTTTGATGGAACGGTTTCCAAGAAAACCTCTCGCACTTCAAAAGTTAAATAAATTAATTTATGTATTGAATAAATTTTCACTCTGAACTTTTTAGGGTGAAAAAATTATACATCTAAAATTGAATATAAATTTAAACATTAAAGAAAATTATCAAGAAGACCTATAAAATATACATTTTCAAAATAATAAGGTGAAGTAAAAGATTCATTAATTTTTTAGATTTATTAAGTAAAAAAATTTCATGTCTTCTGCGTAGATTTAATTGTTTATAATTAATTTTTGTTATCCAACAATTTATAATTGTATCATCACTTATGTTCATTATTTAAATTTTTCTCATTTTGTTGTTCTCCCTTCGTTATGTCAAGAAATTTGTTCCACACGCAAATCTATTGGAAATAATTAAGGTATCCCCTACATTGAAATATATTTTTTCTTGTTTACTAAACATTTGAAAGATATAAATATTCAAAAAAGACTAAGGGTCTAGTAACAGGTTGGTGCATATCATATACTAGTTTTTGGGGATGTGTGTTTCACATTTGCCCCCCAATATTTCATAAAATTTCTACAAGCATAATTGTCACGATCTAGGGGTACCCCCAAGATGTAACATGGCGTATAGAACCACAAAGAACTCCATACAAGCCACTTACATCTCATTACACAAGAAATAGAACAATAAGAGTGAAACAACATTTCAAAGTCCAAACATTTTATTAAAGAAAAGCGGAAGTCTAGAAATCTTGTCTCATCATAGCCATCTAATACAATAGAATGAAATTGGGCCTAGCACATACATTATATCCAAAAGATAAATACATGAAAGAAACTGAATACAATAAAACTCTGTCCTCGAAGCATGAGAACTCACAAAAGCTCGGAAATCTCGAAAATTCAACAGTTAGCCATGAAACTGATGACCCTAACGGTCGGACCCTACATTTGGGAAAAATGTAGGCAAGAGTATGCGTTAGTACAAAACAATGTACCAAGTATGATATCCATGCATAAAAACATTTCAAACGTAAATCCCATGGAATAGTTGTTAAGTCTTGACTTATCTTATCATAGAATAGCTCCTAATACCATGCGTGAGAAAACCTTTCAACTTAAGAATCCTTATTATGCGAGAAGACCTTTCACATCATGCTAATATGTGTTTATGAGAATATCATTTTAATAACACAACAACAACATCACCATTGGTACTTTACTCTCAAAACACCCTTAAAACACTTGCATAGACTTCATAAGAACATGCATTAGTCCATAATTTATCTCTTGAGGATCAAAACCCAGTTTCAATTATCATTACTTAGAAAACATAGGTTAGATATGAATTTCAACATAACTTCATGTAAAGCTAGCAATACATGCTTAATTTCACAAAACTCTTCTTTTACATTCAAAATCCCACATCATATGATTCATAACTTGATAACATGGGGGTTTACATGGGTTCATGGGGAAATAATCTTAAAATCATAGTAACTCATCAATTCATGCTTAATAGAATTGTCACGCCCCTAAGCTACCCACAAGGCGTACATATGGGACTTAGGATCACGAGTGACCCCAAGCTAACCCTGCTGACACATCATAAGCATACTTAAAGATTTACTTAAATAGAAATACCGTGCGGAAGCTTAAACATGACATAAAGGAAATGATGGGGAATACCCATTCTAAATCTGTATATATAAAAATTGAGAGTTTAACAACAACTGAAAGGTCAAACGCAAACTAAAGCTGAATCTAACTATGTCTGAATAAAAAACTCTCAATGACTTGAGATGCTGGGACATGCCCCTAGCTAACTCTAGTGACACTGAAACTAAAATGTAAAGACTAAATATTGAAACATGTCTATTGTCCTCAAAGTATGAGGACTCACCACTGAAACTTCTGAATTGGAGATCAGGGACCAATCTAAGCATGATCTGAATGCTGAGCACCTGAACCTACATCACGAGAAGATGTAGCGTAGAGTATGCGTTAGTACTTAAATAGTATTGAGCATGCAGGATAGAATAAAGCTAAATAGAACATGTAACTGAACAAAGCGATAAAGAAATGATGTAATCTGAACATGATAAATATACTGAGCAGGATGAATATGAACTAAATGAATGGAGTGACCAAGTTTATAACATACTAAAACTGAAGACTAAAATGTAACTGATATCCTGGTCAATACACTAGAATCTGTCTGTGGGAGCTACTAATAACTGACATAAAACCACATGAGCTAAATGTGAAGTCCGATGTATACGCCCCATCGAGAGGACCCAATATACCTTGCCAAGGGTATAGAGGCATGACTGGTGTGATCACTAAGTATAATGCCCACAGAGGGGACTTACCTACAGAGGCACATAGTTCTGGGACTATGAGGGTGATTGACCCTTAGTCCACTCAGAATTAAGCCTGCTCCCAACTGAATGTATAAAATACAAAGTAACTGAAAAAACTGGGTAACTCATAATCCTAACATGCATACTGAAAATGCAACATTAATATACTGATAATGAAACATTCTTAACTAAGGCATGTATATCTGAATAATTTGACCTAGCAAGTGTAATTCATGAACTAAACGAATCTACACAACTAGGGTTCTGAGTTTCAAGAATGAACTAAACAACAATTCCTCAAAAACATGATAATCTGATTTGGATTAGTCTAACAATTGAATCACTACATAAATTCTGAAATTCTAGAAACCCTAGGTCTATAATGATATAGAGAATCAAGAATTTGACTGAATTCTAGGGACCTAATGGATGAAAAGAACCCACTAGTGAAATCCCACATACCTGGTGATAAATTTCAAAGAGAAATCTTTCGATTTCGGGGCTGGAACAGACGAAACCTTGTTGCATTCTTAGAGATAGCTATTGCCTGAATTCTTTTATTTTGCTCTAAGTTTCGCTTGATTTAGTTGAATGATTGATTAGGTTAAGTTCTAATCAAGTTGCTAGGCTAAAACTGACCAAAACTGCATAGTTTAGGGGTCCAACGCATAGGGAAAAGACAAAATGACCCCTAACATAAAAGCAGTCGGGGCCAACCGACAGACGTGGTCTATGGACCGAGGTTCCACCTACGGTCTGTCCTGGTCAATTGTCGACTGGGTTCAGAGGCTGGGACTTGGGGAGTCTGAACCACAGACTTGGTCCACAGACCGTGGTCTCACCTACGGTCCGTAGGTCCAAGTGTTGTTCTGGATTTAGCTGAATTTTCCTAAGGAGTCTGAACCACGGACCTAGTCCATGGACCATTGTCCCACCTACGGTCTGTAAGTCCTGGCGTGGGTTAAGACTTGGCTGAAAATTTTTGTGGTTCTAGGAAGGGAGATGCAGGTGGACAACCACGGACACCACCTACGGTCCGTAGGTGGTACCTGTAACTTCTGGAATCTGCATTTCTTGCCTGTCTAGAATACAGGGTATTACAAGAACATAATTCAATCATTTAAATAAATTTTGAAGAGAACCCATGACAATTGAAGAAAACCCTAACAAATTGGGAATTTCTACCTTTTGAAATTGGAGAATTTGAGAATTCCATGGATGAAAACTATCATACCTCACTATGGAAGCTTGCTCTTGAACCCTAGCTTGAATTTCCTTTTTCTTCTTCTTCTTCTTCTTCAAGTTTCTAGAGACTGAACTATTTGAGAGGAAGAACTTCAGGGGATTTCTTTTGGGTTTTGGAAATAATGGCTTGAATATGTGAGTTTTGGGGTTAACATGACTTATATAGGGGTCCTAGACTTAGGAAAAATGACATGGCTTTGATCTGATAAAAACCAAAAAAGACCAATTAACCCTTAACTTACAGTGCGCTACAAATTGACCACGTGAGGCTCCATGAGTCGTGGTCCCTACCACAAGTCGTGGTGCTCGCACTGGTCTTTGGACCAGTGGCTAGGGTGCCACCTCTTCGTCCCCCTACGACTATCTTATGATCACGACCCCTCCCACAGACGTGGTGGCCTTCACGAGCCGTCAAGTGGCTCGTGGGGAGGGTCCTTGTTTGGGGAAGTGTAACCTAGCTAGTGCCCAGCCCTCCACAAACCTCACCACGACTCGTGGTCCTCACCACGGACCGTCATGGTGGTCGTGTGAGGTGAGGCAGTGCTTGGTGAAGGCTGCCCAAGCATCCTCCCTTCTTGGCTCTTTCCCTCTCACTTAGCCTTAGTTTAGCCTACTAGATTCCGAGGTGTTACATTATCTTCCCCTTGGGAACATTCTTCCTCGAGTGAGATTCTAGACACCTTTCTAACGGAAATGACTCAAGAATAGCAACCAAGCATGCATACAACTCATCAAAATGAACACAACCAACGAGGAAACATCAACTCCAAGCTAAACATACTCAATGCACCATAAGGAAAGTAGGAACTATACCTAACAAACAAATATGTATGAAATTTCAAAATTTCTCATCTTCAAGGAGGAACTTCCTTCTTCAAGTTAAAAGCATGCTCAACACAATCACATAGAGCCTATATGTAATTCATACTAAAAAGCATAGCTAAAGCATATTCATTAATCCATCTCATGAAGTCTATAGGAAACTCATACTCAATGCACAACAACATGAGGAAAATCAATCATGTTAACTCATTTTCTTAAAAACACAAGTTTTTCATGAACATGCCTAACATAAGGAAATCATGGAAACACATAAAACACATGACTCAAAAACATAGGACAAGCCAAGAGGAACTCATTACCTTAAGCTAGAGTCGGAGTAGAAGGAAAAAGATAATATCGGGACATCATATCGTCCTCGGCCTCCCAAGTGACACCCTCAACTAAATGATTCTTTCATAGCACTTTCACGGAGGCAACTTATTGTTTCTCAACTTCTAAACTTGCCGGTCTAAACTCTCAATCGGAACTTCCTCATATGAAAGGTTCTCCTTTATCTCCAAACCCTCTAAAGGAACTATCTATTGTGGATCTCCAACACACCTTTTCAACATAGAGACCTAGAAAACTGGATGAACCGATGCCAACTCATTTGGAAAATCAAGATCATAAGCAACCTTACCAACACATCTCAAAATCTCATATGGGCCTACAAAACGGGGACCAAGCTTCCATTTCTCACCAAACCTTATCACATCCTTCATGGGTAATATTTTCAAGTAAACCTATTCATGAACATTAAAATCAAGATCCCTTTTTCTAACATCAGCATATGACTTTGGTGGCTTTGGGTCGTTCCCAACCTCTCTCTAATGAGTCGAACCTTTTCTATTGCCTCATGAACCGATTCAAGACCTATTAGGGCAACTTAACCCACCTCAAACCAACCTATAAGAGATCTACACCTCCTACCATAAAGAGCCTTAAATTGAGCCATACCTATACTTGAGTGGTAGCTATTATTATAGGCAAATTTAATCAATGGAAAATGGTCATCCCAATTACCCTTAAAATCAATCATGAAAGCTCATAACATATCTTCCAAAGTTTAGATAGTACGCTCCACTTTCCCATCGATTTGGAGATGAAATACCGTGCTAAGTTTAACTTTAGTACCAAGACCCTTTTGGAATGACTTCCAAAACTGAGAAGTGAATTGGTTACCACAATCGAAAATAATGGACAAAGGCACTCCATGTAACTTTATCATTTATCTCAAGAACGTCTTGGCATAGTCCTCCACTGAATAAGAAACCTTAACGGGAAGGAAATGAGCGGATTTTGTCATCCGATCTACTATCACCCAAATCGAATCATGTTGTCACTGAGTGCGAGGCAAACCAACTATAAAGTCCATATTCAAGTCCTCCCACTTCCAAGTAGGAATGCTAATGTCTTGGGATAAACCTCTCGATTTCTATGCGCAACCTTCACCTGTTTGAAATTTGTACCTTTAGCCACAAATTCCGCAATATCCTTATTTATCCCATTCCACCAAAAAACCTCCCACAAATCATGGTACATCTTGGTGGCTCCCGGGTGAATGGAACACCAAGAACTATGGGCTTCTGTAAAGATATGTTCCCTTAAGTCATCCACATTTGAAACACATAAACGACCTTGATATCTAAGCACACCATCTCCCCCTTGGGAGAAAGCCTCAACGAATTTCTTAAGCCCCGCTTCTTTCAACTTTACAAAAATTGGATCAAGACCTTGCTTGGCTTTCACATCAGCCACAAAAAGATGATTCGGAACCATTATGAACCATAACACCACCCTTGGTGGAATCCACTAATTGAAAACATAATCGGGCCAATCTATGAACATCTCCAACCAACTCTTTTCTTTCTTCCTAAATATGAGAACCATTACCCATGGACAACCGAATAAGAGCATCCGCTACAACATTAGCTTTACTAGGGTGATAAAGAACACTCATGTCACAATCTTTCAATAACTCAAGACACCTTCTTGCAATAAAAGCACCCACCTTATCAATCTTGGTTTGGCATCTTTCTTTTCCATTAGATAACGCAATGCAGCATGATCAGTGTGAATAATCACTTTTGTACCTAGCAAGTATGCACTAACCTTTTCAAACACAAAAACCACTGCAGGTAACTCTTGTTCGGTAACTGTGTAGTTACGTTGAGTACTATTTAAAGTTTTGTTTGCATAGTAAATGGGATGAAAATGTTTATTTTGTGTTTGTCCCAACACTACGCCTAATGTCGTACCGGTTGAATCACACATTACTTCAAATGGCTCTGACCAATCAGAACTAATGATGATAGGAGTGGAAATCAAATTTTCTTTCAGGCATTTGAAAGCTACCATACAAGCATCATCAAAGTGGAATTTCACCTTTTTTTCCAAAAGTTTGCATAGAGGAAGTGCAATCTTTGAGAAGTCTTTGATGAACCTCCTATAAAATCTACCATGTCCCAAAAATCTCCGAACCCCCTTTACTGAAATAGGTGGCGGTAATTTCTCGATTACTTCAACTTTTGCTTTGTCCACCTCCAGCCCCTTTTGTGATACTTTGTGACCAAGCACAATTCCTTCTTTAACCATGAAATGACACTTTTCCCAATTTAGGACTAAATTGGTCTCAATGCATCTTTGGAGAACTTGTCCTAAGTGCTCTAAGCATTCTGCAAATGTGTCACCCACAGCTGAGAAATCATACATAAATACTTCCATTGAGTCTTCCACCATGTCAGCAAAGATGGATAGCATGCAACGTTGGAACGTAGCCGGGGAATTACACAATCCGAATGGCATTCGTTTGAAGGTGAAAGTACCATAAGGGTAGGTAAAGGTTGTTTTCTCTTGATCATCAAGAGAAATAGAGATTTTTTTAAAGCCAGAATACCCATCCAAAATGCAATACGACCCTCTCTCGGATAGTCGGTCAAGCATTTGATCCATAAAGGGCATGGGGAAATGATCCTTTTCAGTCCATGAATTTAGCTTTCGATAGTCCATGCAAACTCTCCAACCTGTCACCAATCGCATAGAAACAAGCTCCAGCTTGTCATTAGGGACAACCATGATCCTCCCTTTTCCGGTACACACTGCACCGGACTGACCCATTTGCTATCTGCAATAGGGTAGATCACTCATGAGTCCAATCACTTTATTATTTCCTTTTTCACCACCTCTTGCATTAGCGAGTTTAGTCTTCGCTGGTGTTCAACACTTAGTTTACAATCGCTATGAAGCTGAATTTTGTGAGTGCATACGCCAGGAGTGATGCCCACTATATCAGAAATAGTCCAACTGATGGATTTTATGTGCCTTCTTAGTACTTCAAGGAGCAATTTTACTTGCCAATCAAGTAAATAGGCTGCAATAATCACCGGCAAGGTGTTATTTGCACCTAAGAACGCATACCGGAGGTGAGATGGCAATACCTTCAGCTCGAGATTTGGTGGTTCTTTGGTTGATAGCTTTGCGGGAGGGCTCTCTCGGTTTTTGAAGTCGATATCCAATTTCATTGGAGTCTTTGTAAATCCCCACATTTTTGAAAACGTGGGTACCACTTCATGTTGGGCTCGAACCTCAAACTCTTTATCATTAGCCAACATAACTTCAAGTGGTTCTTTGCTGCACATCAAATGGCTAACACTAGCCACTGCCTCCTCAATCATATCATCAGTTGAGATTACATGAATGTCACTCGAGTGTTTCATTGATTTGCATACATCAAAGGTGACTTCATCTTCATTAACCCAAAATTTCAGCTCACTGCTCTCAACATCCACCAACGCTCTCCCAGTTTCCATGAATGGCCTCCACAAGATAATAGGAATCTCGGCATCTATGTCACAGTCAAGTATGACAAAATCAGCTGGAAAAATAAATCGATCAACCTTAACCAAAATGTCATAAAGTATTCCCACTGGGTGTTTTATCAATCTGTCAGCCATCAAGAGTCTTATAGTTATAGCATGCGGTTCACCCAACCCGAGTTATTTATAAATAGCATAAGGCATTAGATTAATACTTGCTCCCAGATCCCATAAGGCTTTTGCGAACATGAGCATGCCTATAGTACACGGGATGGTGAATGCTCCAGATCATCTTTCTTGTCGATCAGCTCCTTCATCATAATTGCACTACAACTGTGAGAGACTTCGATCGTCTCAAAATCCAAGCTCCTTTTTTTGTTACTAACTCCTTCATGAATTTAGCGTAACCCGACATTTACAACAATGCTTCAACTAGAGGGAGATTAATCGATAAGGTCTTGAATACCGATTGAAACTTCTTAAATTTCTCGTCCTCATTCATTTTCTTGAGGCGTTGAGGAAATGGAAGAGATATTTTAGGTAAAGGCTTCTTGGATTTTAGGCATGTCTTATGCTTTTCCTCCTCACTTTGTGGCTTCTTTGTAATGTCATGAGGAATGATTATCTCTTCTTCCTCTATATCTTTGCCTTTATTCCGGGTGTGCTCTTCTTTGTTACCCGTGACACCACCCCTTACTTCTTTTCTGCTCCGAGTGACAACGGTCAGTCCTTTATCTTCATCATATGTCACCATATTTTGTTTCAATTGTATTGAAAGTAAACTTAATTGACCTTCAAGGACTTTGATTGTATCTGCGTGCGTGTTTACTTTATTATTCAAGGATGAGAGGTTGGCTTTCATCCCTTTCAATAAATCATCCGAGCCATCAACTTTATCAAGAATGCGTGAAGGCAAATCATTCACGCGGGGACTACTTGCACCTCCCCTTGATTTTGGGCTCTCACTTGAGGGAGTGTGGTTCTCTTCATATTCATCAACTCTTCTCCAATACTCATTTTGCTCGGAAAAATCTTAGTGGCATCTCCTTTGCTCAACTTCCTTATGATGGTTCCGACCTTCATTTCCACCTCGCTGCAAATAGCATGGGTAGAAACCTTCCTCACTTCTTCTGGAGTTCCAACCTTGATTCTCCCCAGGCTTTGAATATCTTAAGGAGGAACCCTCCTCAACTCAGAACACTCCACAAGTTCCCTTCATGTGTTCCTGCAGAACTTCCATTTGGGTTCAAGTTGCCATCTTCTTGATGTTTTCATCCCTCTTTTTCTCTTTATCCAGTTTCTCTTGTGTTAATCTAAAATGAAATGGAGATACTTGATCCTCTTTGGTGTACCATGCTTGGTTTATTCTTGTCATGTCATCTAGAAGAAACGAGGCTAACTCAAACGATTGCAACATTATTCCTCCTTGTACCAACTGATCAGCCACTCATTTATTAACCGAATCGAGGCTCCGGTAAAAATATTGAAGTAACAAATCGTTCGGCAGCCCATGAGTTGGGCATTTAAGTAGGAGCTTCTTGAATCTCACCCATGTTTCATGGAGAGGTTCCCCCCCTTGTCGCTTGAAACCTTGAATTTCATCTCTATGTTTCATCATTCTCTAAAGAGGGAAGAATCTCGTGTTAAATGCTATAACCAGCTCCTCCCATGATGTGATGGAATTGTTTGGTAACTCGGTTAACCACTTATTAGCTTCTCCCTTTAAAGATAAAAGGGAATAACCGCAGCCGAATTGACTCTTGCGACACACCTTTGAATGAAAAAGGGTTGCAAACCTCTGTAAAGTTTCTCACATGCTCGTGCGGGTCATCGTGATCGAGACCTCCATATAGTCCCCTCATTTGGAGAAGGTGCAGAGTTGTGCTAGTGACTTCAAACATCGCATTCCCATCAGTTTGTGGGATGCAAATTGCACCCATTCCACCCGATTGATCCGGGTTGTAGACACTATTGATGTTGTCTATACCGTCACAATGACATGCTTGACTGTCATTCATCTCTTCCTCACTCATGTCCACTTCTATGTGGTCCATTCAACACTAACACAATGCAGCCAAAACCAATTTAACTACAACCAATAAATTTGAGAGTGACAAACCTTCAATCAAAGAATTCTAAGTAATGCTACTCCCCGACCGCGTCGCCATTTTGATAAACGCTATCAAAGATACTTCATCCAATACTAAGCATCAACGATTGTTTAATAGTAATATAACCCAACCAAGGGTTGGGGTCGAATCCCAAGGGAGTAGTTTTTCCTTTAAATTCGAAAATGAAACTTTGACACAATCCCTTCTTTATTATGATTATGTTTGGAAAATTTCAATCCAACTTCACGAATAAACACGAATTAAACAAATACTAGAGTAGAAGTTGGGGAATTGACCAGCCAATTGTCGAATTTTACTTCAGAGGGTGAATGTTGATACAAACAGTAGGTTATTTTGTTGCGGGTAGGTCGGGCCATATATAAGTTACCTTTCTCTCGAACAATTACCTTTTCTATGGCGAATTCTCTAGAACTTCATCAATGATCGTAAGATGCCCAGCCCTTTGTCCTCATCAAATCCACTCTCTCGAGCTAGATACAAATGATAGATTTTCGGATTTCACTCTCTCAAGCTGAAATCCGCGTAACCCACTACTAAGGATTCTAAGATTGCTACCTTTGTTCTGTGCTTGTCTCTTGAGCAACCTCACAATGCGGAATCAATTACATTAGATACGCAAAACAACTTCAAAATGCAGTATCAATTTAGACCCACTTCAGATTAACCTCCCTAATTGTATTTCAACAATACCCACTTAGCAAAACTTCAACAATTGGCTTCATAGTCAAAACCCCAATAGAAGGGTTTTAGCCACTCATATCAAAAGTAGAAAAATTAACATCCATTCTTCTTCTCATAAGTGAATACAGAAAAATGAGAATTTTTATGAATAAATTAGCTAAAAATCTTCTTGATTACAAAATCTCTAAGAACATTTCAATAAAAATCCCTCTCCAAAGCCTTTCGTGGTATCCTCTCACTAATTTGTTTTGTTCGCTTGTTTCTGAATACCCCATCTCCTTTCCAAAAATCAATTTAAATAAGTTTAATGTGTGACAGCTACAGACCATCTGGTGAGTTAGTAGGATGTCGCCGATAGGCGCCGATCATTCTTTATCTCACCTTCAGTTTTCACTCTTTCTTTGTTCGGCTACTCCAACTTTAGGCGATCCAAAACTGGATCGCTGAACACTTTCGTGAATCACCTTTTGTCTAGTATGTCACTCATCAGCGTGTATTCAAATCTTCTTCAGCAATCTTTAGCGACCTGATTGTCCTTCGCCGAATAGATCGGTGACACGCCAACTGGCTATGGTGCTCGCCGAAATTACCCTGAGTTTAGCTCCAGCATTTTATAACTTTCGGCGGTATCATGGCTGTTCGGTGATCTACCGAATGCTCTTTTCAATCGCCAACATGGTCATCTTTTCTAGGGCTTAGCTCAATAGAATATGAGGCGAGACCATGGCTATTTGGCGACTCGCCCAATGGTTTGGGCTATCTTCAGGCCTTATCTTCTTCGTTCTTTTAGCTGCCTTGTTCCCTTTTTGATCCATAGTGTCCATGCTTTGTTCCTAAGTTCAAATTTCTGAAATTCAAGTATTTACATCAGTTATTGAGACAAAATGCACATTTAAGGACACTATTTCTATCAAAATCAAGCCCTAAATGTGTCCAAACTGTGGACTCATCAGTATTAGGCAATGATGATTGGTTCCACAACTATGAGCAAGTAGAAGCGCACTATCTAAACCCTAGATGCTCCAATCAATCTCATGTGGTGATCAATATTGTTACACATAGTCAACATCTCCATAGAACTTTCAGACTCCTTACTGTACTATTGCCGAGACAAGATTTCACTAACACAATTCGCAATGTTTCGAAGCACCACATTCATGGATATGTTATGTATAGAGTATGCTAAAAGCTATTGATGATTGAAAGGCTCACTCCCAAATTCCCAAAAAATAATGGTCTACAGAAAGGTGACCCCATGTCCCCGGACTTATTTTGATCAACAATAGAATACCTAAACATATTCCTGAAACAACTCCAATTGAACCCAAACTTTAATTTCCTTTCTAAGTGCAGCAAAATTAATCTTGTACATGTTTGTTTTGCTGATGATCTTATAATATTTTATAGAGCTGATAAAACCTCTATCCAACTACTACTACAATCAGTTTTTGGAGGGTTTTGAGTAGCAGGCCAATCTGTAAAATAAAACTCATTATATATCACTTAAGTATCCCAAGAATTGAAAAATCAACTATTATATGAAATGCACTTTAGCCTTTGAGAAATTTCCTTCAAATACCTTGAGTTCTTTTGTCCTCAAGGAAAACCACTATATAGCAATGCATGTCACTAGTGGATCGAAGACCATAAGGATTAAATTTTGGACAACAAAATTTCTATCTTACAGTGGTCGAGTTCAACTGATAAAAAGTGTGATATTCGAGATGCAGACGTATTAGGCTCAAGTGTTCCTCCGACCAAAGAAAGTGGTTTAGTTGATCACTCGTATTTTTCATACTTTCTTATGGACAGGGAGCACTAAGACGACTAAAAGAGCTTTGATGGCTTAGAAAACCTTATGTATGGCCAAATTTGTTGGAGGCCTAGGTTTGATAATCTACAACCTATGCAACAAGGAAGCTATATGTAAATTCTTGTGGGTCGTGGCTCTAAATAAAGACAATTTATGGGTTCATTGGATTCACAGCTTCTACATGAAGGACAGATATCTGGATAAGGCACCAAATCCTAAACAAGCATGTTGGCTTGTTAGCAATATCATTGAGGTTCAAAAATAATTTACGAATATGAATATGGTTGATGAGCTACAAAAGTATTCACATCAAGGGGTGCTCAGTAACAAGAAAATGTACAAGTCATTCCAACCAAGATTACCAAAAGTACCCTAGAAGTTCCTCACACTTTGAAAAGGCATGTTGCCAAGACATCAACTTATATCATGGCTTGCCGTCCATCAAGGACATTCCACAATTGAAAGATTAAGAAAATGGGGTATAATTGTTCCTACTAGTTATGTACTGTGTAACACATGATCGACAAAATTATTCAATAATTTTCTTTTCGAGTGTGGATGTTCTACCAGGGTATGGTGTTCACTCTTGATATGGATGAAAAGTCCTAGACAGATAAGAAGCAGGGAAGATGAACTATAATGTATATCGAATAGATCCCATAGAAGTGGACCACTCACAGAATTATCGGGCAGGTTGTATGCAACAAGTGTCTATCAAATTTGGAGTAAAAGGAACTTAAAGCGATTCTTACAACAGTGCACCTGCTTTAAAGAGATTGAATGAAATTAGCCTCCAATTGCACATTAGAGGTGTCAGGCCCCGAGCCTACACCCCGGACGTGGCTGGCACTCGAGAACCATTGCTGGCCCCAAATGAACCCTTGGCCTGGATTACTTACTCAATGAAAGACTATGCATAGTTATAATGATCAATAGCACTATACTCACTTGAATAATAAAATATTGAGAATGCTTAAAAAGTCAAACATTCAACTTGGCCAAAATGGCAACTCAAGTCTTAACATATGAAATGAAAATGTAAAGACAACTGAACTACTAACTGTCTGACTGTCTATGAAGTTTCTAAAATAAAGAGGGATGTCGGGAGAAGACCCCCGATCATCCTAACAATGAAATACTGAAAGCAGATGATAAAAAAAGAGTCCTCTGGAATGCAATGAGGCTCACCAACTGACTCTGAGTGCTCAACTGGATCAACAAGGCACGAGATGCTGATCCTAGTTACCTGCATCTGCATCATAATAAGATGCAGGCCAACTGACATCAGTACATTGAATGTATGAGTATGCGGGTTGGAATGCTAAACATAACATAGGCTTGAAAAGATTCTGAAAGAAACACTTACCTTGGCTTTTCTCAACTCATGAATAACTTATCTTAAAACAAAGCATTTAAACACATGCAATATATGAAAAGCTTTATAAAATAGTAAAAGCAACGTAGTTCGTTAAAGAAAATACAATAACAAACTCAATTTTACTCATGTAATAAAGTAATTTAGTTTCTATGGGAGTTTCTCTAACCGACAACCACCACTATGAGCCTAAGTGGTGAGACATCATCTTGCCCACACTGCCAGAACTGTCCTATACTTTACTGTCATATAGAACGCTTAACTAAGTGGATCCACTAGTTTATGCTAAAAGAATCTTAAGAAGTCATCTAAAAAGTAAGATCCTTTACTATCCATGATGGCTACATGGTTTATGTAGACTTGAGTTAATATGAAGTCGCATCTCCATAACGATGGTCAATACTACTCCCAAAATGTACTTAGCTCATATGATTTAAAATCAAAACTTCTTTCTTTGGTTTGAGATAATTACTCAAAACTTTAGCTTAAAAGCTGTCTTAGAAATCAGTGTTTCCCTTTCTTATTCAAATGTGAAAACATTTTAAACTCTTGGGAATACTTAGTTCCCTTATAGCTTTTTGAGAAATGAACTAAACTCTTTACTCTTTTCTTAAATTTAAACTTAAATCTTAAAACAAAGTTAAAACGTTTGTGAAAGACTTTTGATAACTTTATAAACTTCTCTTGACTTGCTTCTTAACTTCTAGACTTGACTCTTAACTTTCCTTGAATTGAATTATGGATTCATGGTTCATGATCTCATATTTATGGATGATTTCATGATGTTTAGATGTACCTAAGAGTGTTGGAATGAACTAAGAAACATAGGTACATTGCTAAGGAACAAGTACGAAAAGATGGGGAACAAATGGGAAGAGCTGGCGTCCCTGGCACTCTGAGAAGCATGGGGCGCCAGCCCTCAACATTAAGAGACAGGTCTGGGGGACGCTGGCTGGCACAACGCCCCAAGGGTGAAGATTCAGAGACCCTTTTGGGTCGTGCTGACTGGCGCAATGCCCCAACCCTATCCCCAGGTGTTTGACGACTTTTCCTCTCCGTTTTTCATATCTAAACCCTCTAAAGTTCAATGGTTCCTTCCCCAAGCACTTAGAATCATTTATACCCTCAATATATGATAGATTCAAAACGAAATTACACCCGGAAACATGAATCAAATCGCAAGAAACTCAAACAACACAACCCACAAGAAATTCAAATGAAACTTTCAACAATGTTCATCAAGAATTCAATTTTTAAACTTTCAAAGACTTAAATTCGCTGAATTGAATCATGGTTGGTGCGTGAGTGAACTAACCCAATGCTATGTGATCTCACATACCTCGTAGGGATCACCCCTTGACAAAATCCACAAGTTAAACTCAACGATCTTGACGAATCTTGAAACCCTTCTCCCTTCTCCTATTTTTTATTTTCTCCAAGCCCTAGCGTGAAACTTCAACTTTTTCTAAACTGACTAAAATCTTATTTTACCCCAATTAATACCTACAAACGAATTAGAATAATTAGGTTAGGTAAAGACTAAATTACCCTTCAAATATCTGGATTAGACTTTCCTTATTCAAGTAGACCAACTTCCAAAGGGCCTAACTCACTCATACGAACTTGGAATTGCACAAACTGAGCGGCGTTGGAAAGGTTATTCCAAGAGATTTTGATAGAAACTGATATGAAAATGAAACTTTACAGGTTAAATAAAGTGCAAGAATCTTAAACACTGCATTAACCAATAACAATGTCCGTATGGAGTGGACAAATCTCCAGATATAAAGACATAATAATATTTTTCCTTCCCAGAATTCTCCTAAAATATAAATATTTCTAGTAAATATAAATAACTCCTAACAGATAGATAGAAACAGTTACTATTGTAAATAACTAATGTTGCCTGCTGGTAATAACTTCTACTTTATAACTACTATAGATAATTACTGATATTATATTTTATCCTACTTAATACAAAGAAAGTAAGACAGATAAACTAAGACTCACCTATATTTTCTTCTAGAGTAAGTCCTTAATGAGCATTCATATCAGTGCATCCTCCTTGAAAAGTCGCCTTGTCCTCTAGGCGAAAAGAAGGAAACTGATCTGCAATGAGATCATAGTTTTCCCAACTAGCTTCTTCAAGCGGATGGTCAACCTAGTGAATGAGCAGTTCCAAAGAAGAAGAACCAACTTCTGTAACCCATCGATGTGCAAGAGTCTTGGCAGGAGATATGGTGAGTTCCCAATCTTCATTAAGAGGAATAGGGGCTGGTGGTATAATAGCTTGCTGACCATGAGCTGGACGGAGCTACGATACATGAAAAATCGGATGTACTTTGGAGGAAGCAGGAAGCTCCAGTTCATAAGCTATAGGTCCAACACACCGTACAATTTTATATGGTCCAAAAAATCAAGGTCATAATTTTTTGCAACTGCGATGAGCCAAAGAACGTTGACGGTAAGGCTGAACACGTAGAACGACAGAATCTCCTACTTGAAAGGTAACATCTCGACGATGAGAATTAGCTTGCTGTTTCATTCGAGTTTGAGCCTTTAAAAGGTTATCCTTGAGAATTTTCAGCATGGCATCACGATTCAAAAGTTGTTCTTCAAGTTCAACAATGCGCGTTTCTCCATGAACATAAGGAGAAATGGATGGAGGGTCCCTACCATAAATAACTCTAAATCGGGAAGTTTCTGTGGATGAGTGGAAACCCGTGTTAAAAGAAAACTCTGCCCATGGTAGGTACTGACTCCATGTACGAGGCTGCTCCATAACAAAGCATCATAAATACGATTCCAAGCATCTGTTAACTACCTCTATTTGTCCATCAGATTGTGGGTGGTAAGAGGTACCCATTCTTAGCCTTGTTTGGCTAAGTCGAAAAAGCTCCTGCCAAAAAGCACTGAGAAAGATAACATCCCGATCAGATAGAATTGATCGAGGAATGCCATGAAGATGCACAATTTCTCTGCAAAAAACATTAGTAACAATCTTGGCAGTATATGGATGAGAAAATGGGATGAAATGAGAATACTCGCTGAGACGATCTACGACAACCAAAATTGTATCAAAACCACCAGATTTGGGAAGTCCTACAATGAAGTCAAGTGAGACATCTTCCCATATTCTTTCAGGTATAGGCAAGAGTTGTAGAAGTCCAGCAGGTGCTAGAGCTTGGTATTTGGCTTGTTGACAAACCAAATAGTTCTGAACAAAGATCTTAACATCATGCTTCATCCTTGGCTAGAAAAAGTTGGAGGAAAGGCGCTTCAAGGTTTTTAAATATCCTCCATGTCCGGTAGAAGGTGTATCATGAGACTCTGAGAGAAGCTTTTGTCGAATAGAAGATTGATCCAAAACGACCAACCTTTCCTTGAAATAAAGTTTCTGATCCACAAGATGAAAATCTGGTTGTAAGGAAAGATCATGGTGAATAGCTTGAATAATCTCATGAGTATATGTATCTTCTTGGAGAGCATTTTGCCAATTGGAAAAATCCATCGGCACATGAATAGCAAGAGCCAGAAATTCAGCATTTAATGGCCTCCTTGAAAGAAAATCAGCTCCCAAATTGTCTTTCCCAGCTTTATAAACAATTGTGAAGTCGAAGGGAAGAAATTTCATTAATAATCTTTGCTGCTCATTAGTAGTAATACGCTGAGAAAGGAGATACTTGAGGCTGCAATGATCTGTTCTGACATAAAAATGATGACCCAGGAGGTAGTGTTTCCATTTCTGCAAAGCTAAATCAAGAGCAAGCAATTCGCGGTCATAAGTAGACTTCAAACGACTGGTAAAAGAAATCCCCTTACTAAAATAAGCACTAGGATGGTCATACTGAATAAGAATAGCCCCTATTCCTTCTGAGGAAGCATCACATTCCACCACAAATGGTTGAGTGAAATCTGGAAGTTGTAGTACCGTAAAAGTTGTTAGAGCTTGCTTTAGAAGTTGGAAAGCATTCTCTGCTGAGTTTGACCATTGAAAAGCATTTTTCTTGGTATGTTCAGTGAGTGGTCGAGCCATCATTCCGTAACCCTTCACAAATCTGCAATAATAACCTGTTAACCCAAGAAATCCACGTAACTTCTTCACATTAATTGGTACTGGCCACTCCAAGACAGATTGAACTTTATCCCGATCAACACCAACCCCTTTTTTTGAAATCACATGACCCAGAAAAGAAATGTGGACTTGCCCAAATGAGCATTTAGAAGTTTTGGCATAGTAACAATTGTCTCTCAGAAGTTGGAGAGCAAGTTCCAAGTGACTGATATGTTGCTCAAAGTTCTGACTGTATACCAAGATGTCGTCAAAGAGTACAAGAATGAATTTTCATAGATGTGGTCTGAACAAATCATTCATAGCACATTGGAACATTGAAGGAGAATTAGTGAGACCAAAAGGCATAACAGTAAACTCATAATGTCCAGAGTGAGTACGAAAAATAGTTTTATGAATGTCGGTTGGATCGACACGTATCTGGTGGTAACCAGAACGCAAATCAATCTTTGAAAAAATAGTTGCTCCATCCAATTCGTCCAGAAGCTCATCAATATTTGGAATAGGGTACTTATCTGGAATAGTGATTTGGTTGAGACCTCTATAATCAATGCACATACGCCATGTATTGTCATTTTTATTGACGAGAAGGATAGGGCTAGCAAATGGACTGGTACTTGACCTTATAAATCCCTTTAAGAGTAATTCAAAAACTTGTTTTTCAATTTCTGATTTTTGGAAATACGGATAACGATACAGACGGATGTTGGGTGGTCTTGAGTTAGGAATCAAAGGGATCGAATGAATGTGTTGACGAAAAGGTGGTAGGGCATTGGGTTCTTCAAAAGTTGATTCAAACTTATGAAACATGCTTTGAATATCAATGGGTAGACAATTAACTGAAGTATCAGCCTCCTTGGATAAATATTGAAAAGAAACGGGTGCATTTGATTCTTGTGGAACACATTGAAGTTTATATCGCTTCCCATTTAAATTAAAAATCAAAAACTTCTCATTCCAATTTTCTTGATATGTATTTAAAGAAGCAAGCCACTTAATTCCAAGCACCAAATCTGCTCCTCCAACAGAGAAAGGATAAAAATCTTGATCAATAGTTAATTCATGGAATTTCACAACAAGATTTTGGCACAAACGGTTGCAACGTATGATATCTCCATTGCCAATTTGAACTCCAAAATAGGGCACAACTTGAATAGGTAACTGTAATTCTTCAACAATTTTTTCCGAGATAAAATTGTGGGATGACCCACTATCAACCAGAAGCAGCACCTTGCGTCCATTTAAGGTCCCTTAAAGTTTCATTGTTGTGCCTGTTGTGTTACCTAGAAAGGCGTGGAAGGAAATTTCAGCAAGGTCATTTGTACCTGCATCACCATCAATAATGTCACTTGACATTTGTTCTCCAGATTCACCACCTTCAATGTTGTCATTTGCCTCCATAAGACTGAGAGATGTTGTCTGGTAACGGTGACCTGGTGCAAATTTTTCATTACACCTAAAACATAGTCCTTTGGCTATGCGATTATGTTTCTTTATCTCCCAAGCACGATTCAGAGAAGGACAAGGAGACATCTGTGCAGAATTCGGATTGATTCGTGATAAATGTTGGTTGCCTACTGATTGGTAAGGAACATCATGTGCAAAACCAGTTTAGATTATGTTGGATCGTGACAAATTTGACCATTGAGACTTATGCCTGCGATTAGAACTAACCTTTTGCTCAAATTTCATTGCAAGGCTCATGGCTTTATAAATAGTTCTAGGCTTATTAATTCTCACATCTGATTTGAGTTCTTCTTTAAGCCCATTCATGAAAACCCCTAAGAGACAGTGATCTGGCTAGTCTATGACTCTAGATGAACGTTTTGTAAATTCTTGACGGTACTCCTGTATTGAACCAGTTTGGCGGATGCTACACAGATGCTTATCCGGATTTTGAAACTCTGCAAGCCCATAATTTTCTTGCAATGCTTTAACAAGTTCTTCCCAATAGAGCAAAGTTCATTCACGATTGATCCAAGAGAAGCGATCAAGCGCATCACCTTCCAGATACATAGCAACAATGTCAACTTTGTGTTCATCTGGAGTTTGATAGTAGCAAAAAATATTTTTCTGCCTTCAAAACCCAACCCCTAGGTTCTCCTCCTTCAAATCTGGGAAAGTCCATCTTCGTGTATGGCCTTCAGGGAGGATTTCTTGGCCACCCTGTATTATCAATGTCTTCTTCCTCTTCTTGCCAAACAGTTGCACTTTTTCCTCTGTTACGAGTTTGATAACTGGTTTCCTCTTGTTGGATGTGACTAGTCTAGACCTTCAGTGAAGCAACATCTGCTGCCAATGAATCAATTGTGTTTAATTTTGATGCAGTAGCAGATAGTTGTTGCGCAAGGGTTTCAACATTGGGAACGTCTTCTTGTGATTGCGAAGTAGAAGATCTGGTATTAACCATATTGGATCAGTCTGCTCTGATACCAAAATGATAGAAACTGATATGAAAATGAAACTTTACTGGTTAAATAGAGTGCAAGAATCTTAAACACTGCATTAACCAATAACAATGTTCGTATGGATTGGACAAATCTCCAGATATAAAGACATAATAATATTTTTCGTTCCCAAAATTCTCCTAAAATACAAATATTTATAGTAAACATAAATAACTCCTAACAGATAGATAGAAACATTTACTGTTGTAAATAACTGCTGATGCCTGCTGGTAATAACTTCTACTTTATAACTACTATCGATAATTACTGCATATATATTTTATCCTACTTAATACAAAGAAAGTAAGACAGGTAAACTAAGATAGATTATCTCCACATGTTGCTCGCCTATATTTTCTTCTAGAGTAAGTCCTTAAAGGAGCATTCATATCAGATTTCCAACCATATCTGGAAATACACCTAACTCATCTTGGGCAAAGAGTTATGGCCGTTTGAAGTTGACCAAAAACTCAACTAACATACTTCACAATTTCCCAGATTTTCATATACTTTGCAAAAATGATTTTTTCCCCAACTTTTAACTCTTTCCTAGTTATTTCAATTTGCGAGATGTTACAAGAGGACAGTTCATACCAAAGTGGAAACGAATTCTTGATCAATTAAATACTTATCCCTGTCTAGACCAGTTTCTATAATTACTAAGTATAGATATATAGGTGATATCTTGAGGAATAGTTATGAGTCCAAAACAAACTAGTGGTGTACATATGCTATTTGGTTGAAAGAAAGTTTTTATAGTTTGGCCAAAAAAATGAACCACCTTCAAAATAACATATTCATCATAGCTATTGTTTCCCCATGGGGTGACATAATCCTTTCATGTGTAAGAAAGATGATTCCCTCAAAATATGTCATTCCCATAATAGACAACATGTTCAACTAGCTTCAAGGTGTCACTTGCTTCTTTAAGATTAAACTTATATATAGGTATCATCAATTCAAGGTTAGAGAGTGTGACATTTCAAAGACAACCTGAAAAAATTGGTATGGTCTAATTGGACTTGATTCTGGGACAAGACTTTGTATGTTGGGTCCATTTTTGGGAATTGTACTATTTTGTTTAGCATCTCGTACTTTTGACTTCTAGGTTCTGGGTGGGATCCATATATATATATATATTGGCTTGATTCTGCTTTATCTTTTGTTTCTATATTTAAGTTTTTGTTTTTGCTATGTTTATATCCTTAAAATCATTACTTGTTGTTCCAGGGTACGGGTTATCTTAAGTACTGGTGGATTATTATAATTGGGGCATCATTATTCGAGAAATTGGGTCGTGACAAAACCTCTCTTTAAAAGAATAAAATGTATCTTCTTATTTTTCTATTATGTGTAAACACATTATTTTAGAAATAATTAAGGTATCCCCTACATTGAAAAATATTCTTTCTTGTTTATTTAAAATTCGAAAGATATAAATATTCAAAAAAAACTAAGGGTCTAGTAACAGGTTGGTGCATATCATATACTAGTTTTTGGGGATGTGTGTTTCACAGTTTCCCCCAATATTTCGTAAAATTTCTACAAGCATAATTGTCATGACCTAGGGGTACCCCCTAGATGTAACATGACGTATAGAACCCCGAAGAACTCCATACAAGCCACTTAGCTCTCATTAAATAAGAAATAGAACAATATGAGTGAAACAACATTTCAAAGTCCAAACATTTTATTAAAGAAAAGCGGAAGTCTGGACATCTTGTCTCATCATAGCCATCTAATACAATAGAATGAAATTAGGCCTAGCTCATACATCATGTCCAAAAGAGAATTACATGAAAGAAACTGAATACAATAAAACTAAACTCTGTCCTTGAAGCATGAGAACTCACCAAAGCTCGGAAATCTCGAAAATTTAACACTTAGCCATGAAACTGATGACCTAACGGTCGGACCCTACATTTGGGGAAAATGTAGGCAAGAGTATGTGTTAGTACAAACCAATGTACCAAGTATGATATCTATGCATAAAAACATTTAAAACGTGCTAAAAGGGACATTTCATTTCATGACATGTAATTGGGTAAACTAAAACATAATATAAGAGGGTTAGAAAACATACTTCATAAAACATGGCCAGTGCAAGCTAACAACATATTTAAAACCTTTAAATGCATATGTGATATTTCTTGAAGTAACCTTAGTCCATCATGAATGTAGTAAATTAGCCTTAACCGACATAGAGATAATGTGAGCTATAACATGATACCCCGGTGTCTCCCACACCGAAAAGGGTTGTCCTACTTGCCCAAGTAGAACCATGAACTTCTAGCTTAAGTGGATCCACTAGATAATCAACCTATGGGGGCACATAGCTACGGGATAAGGATATTTCTACTAGAAACCTGGCCTCTACTCGAAAGAGCTTTCATCTCAAAAGATTTCTTCTAGAAACCCAGCCTCTACTATGGGAGAGCTTCCATCTCACATCAGTATCCACTCGGTACTAAGCATAAATCCCACGGAATAGTTATTAACTCTTGACTTATCTTATCATAGAATAACTCCTTATACCATGCGGGAGAAAACCTTTCACCATCCATGATCTATTCATAATAGCTTTTAGCCTTTTATTCAATTAGGTGAGAAAACCTTTAAACCTAAGAACCCTTATTATGTGAGAAAACCTTTCACATCATGCTAATATGTGTTTATGAGAATATCCTTTCAATAACACAACAACAACACCATCATTGGTACTTTACTCTCAAAGCACCCTTAAAACAATTGCATATACTTCATAAGAACATGCATTAGTCCATAATTTACCTCTTGAGGATCAAAACCCACTTTCAATCATCATTACTTAGAAATCGTAGGTTAGATATGGATTTCATCATAACTTCATGTAAAGGTAGCAATACATGCTTAATTTCATAAAACTATCCTTTTACATTCAAAATCCCACATCACATAATTCATTACTTGAAAACATGGGGGTTTACATGGGTTCATGGGGAAATAATCATAAATCATAGTAATTCATCAATTCATGCTTAATAGAACAACCACACCCCGAAGCTACCCCCAAGTCGTAGACATGGGACTTAGGATCACGAGTGACCCCAAGCTAACCCTACTGACATATCATAAGCATACTTAAAAATTTACTGAAATAGAAATACTGTACGAAAGCTTAAACATGACATAAAGGAAATAATGGGGAATTCCCATTCTAAATCTTTATATATCAAAACAGAGAGTTTAACAACAACTGTAAGGTCAAACTCAAACTAAAACTGAATCTAACTATGTCTGAATAAAAGCCTCTAAATGACTAGAGATGTTGGGTCATGCCCCCAGCTAACTCTAGTGAAACTGAAACTAAAATGAAATGACTAAATATAGAAACATGTCTATTGTCCTCGAAGTATGAGGACTCACCACTATAACTTGTGAACTGGATCTCGGGGACAGATCTAAGCATGATCTAAATGCTGAGTACCTGAACCTATATCACGAGAAGATGTAGTGCAGAGTATGCGTCAGTACTTGAAAGGTACTGAGCATGCAAGATAGAATAAAGTTGAATAAAACATGTAATGAACAAAGCGATAAAGAAATTATGTAATTTGAACATGATAAATATACTAAACATGCTGAATATGAACTAACTGAATGTAGTGACCAAGTTTATAACATACTGAAACTGAAGACTGAACTGTAACTGATAACCTGGTCAATACACTAGAATCTGTCTGTGGGAGCTACTAATAACCGACATAAAACCACATGATCTAAATGTGGAGT
Source organism: Solanum bukasovii (assembly GCA_029582585.1). Classification (NCBI taxonomy): domain Eukaryota; kingdom Viridiplantae; phylum Streptophyta; class Magnoliopsida; order Solanales; family Solanaceae; genus Solanum; species Solanum bukasovii. Next base: position 41,425 of record JAJOOI010020159.1, read on the forward strand.
TCGATGTATACGCCCCATCGAGAGGACCCAATATACCTTCCCAAGGGTTTAGAGGCATGACTGGCGTGATCACTAAGTATAATGCCCAGAGAGGGGACTTACCTACGGGGCACGTAGTTCTGGGACTATGAGGGTTACTGGCTCTTAGTCCACTAAGAATTAAGCCTACTCCCAATTGAATGTATAAAATACAAAGTGATTGAAATAACTGGATAGCTCAAAATACTAACACGCTTACTGAAAATGCAACATTAATATACTAATAATGAAACATTCTTACTGAGGCATGTATATCTGAATATTTTGATATAGCAAGTGTAATTCATGAACTAAACGAATCTACTCAACTAGGGTTCTGAGTTTCAAGCAAGAACTAAGCAACAATTCCTCGAAAACATGATAATCTGATTTGGATTAGTCTAAAAACTGAATCATAACATAAATTTTGAAATTCTAGAAACCCCAGGTTTAACATGATATAGAGAATCAAGAATCTGGCTGAATTCTAGGGACCTAATGGGTGAAAGGAATCCACTAGTAAAATCCCACATACCTGGTGATGAATATCATGGAGAAATCTTTCTATTTCAAGGCTAGAATAGATGAAACCTTGCTACGTTCTTGGAGACAGCTGTCGCCTGAATTATCTTCTTTTGCTCTAAGTTTCGCTTGATTTAGGTGAATGATTGATTAGGGTAAGTTATAGTTATGTTGCTAGGCTAAAACTGACCAAAACTACATAGTTTAGGGGTTAAACGATGTAATCCAACCTACTGTCCTTCCTGGTCAGTCATCGACTGGCTTCAGAGGCTGGGACCTGGGGAGTCTGAACCAAGGATCGTGGTCTCACCTATAGTCCATAGGTCCAGGGGTGGTTCTGGACTTATCTAAATTTTTCCTGGGGTTGTAGGGAGTCTGAACCATTGACCTGGTCCACGAACCGTGGTCCCACCTACGGTTCGTAGGTCCTGGCGTGGGTCAAGACGTGGCTGAAAAATTTTGGGTTCTGGGAAGGGAGCTACAAGTGTCCAACCACAAACCCCACCTACGGTCTGTGGGTCACCCTATGGTCCGTAGGTGGCACCTGCAACTTTTGGAATCTACATTTCTGGTCTGTCTAGAATACAGGGTGTTACAAGAACATAATTCAATCATTTAAATAAACTTTGAACAGAACCCATGAAAATTGAAGAATGCCCTAACAAATTGGGAATTTCTACTTTTTGAAATTGGAGACTTTGAGAACTCCATGGATGAAAACTATCATACCTTACTATCAAAGCCCAAAGAAATTGAAGTATAGAAGATTGCTCTTGAACCCTACCTTAAATCTCCTCCTTCTTCTTCTTCAAGTTTCTAGAGAGAGATTTATTTGAGAGGAAGAACTTTTGGGCATTTATTTTGAGTTTTGAAAATAAAGGCTTGGATAGGTGAGTTTTGGGGTTAAAATGACTTATTTAAGGGTCCTAGACTTAGGCAAAATGACATGGCTTTGATCTAAGTAAAACCAGAATAGACCAATTAACCCTTAACTTACAGTGCACTGTCACTTGACCACGTGAGGGTCCACGAGTTGTGGTTCCTACCACAAGTCGTGGTGCTCTCGCTGGTCTTTAGATCAGTGGCTAGGGTGCCATCCCTTCCTCCCCCTATGGCTATCTTAGGATCACGATCCATCCCACGGTCGTGGTGGCCTTCACGATCCGTCAAGTGGCTCGTGATGAGGGTCCTTGTTTGGGCAGTGTAGCCTAGCTACTGCCCAGCCCTCCACGAACCTCACCACGACTCGTGGTCCTCACCACGAACCATCATGGTGGTCGTGTGAGATGAGGCAGTGATTGGTGAAGGCTGCCCAAGCTTCCTCCCTTCTTGGGTCTTTCCCTCTCACTTAACCCTAGTTTAGCCTACTAGATTCTGAGGTGTTACATTATTTCCCCCTTGATAAGATTGATCTTTGAGTGAGATTCTACACACCTTTCTAACAGAAACGACTCAAGATTAGCAACCCAACATGCATGCAACTCATTAAAATGCACAGAACCAAGGAGGAAACATCAACTCCAAGCTAAACATACTCAATGCACCATAAGGAAAGTAGGAACTATACCTAACAAACCAATATGTATGAAATTTCAAAATGTCCCATCTTCAAGGAGGAACTTCCTTCTCCAAGCTAAAACCATGCTCAGCACAATAACATGGAGCCTATATGCAATTCATACTCAAAAGCATAGCTAAAACATGTTCATCAATTCATCTCATGAAGTCTATAAGCAATTCATACTGAATGCACAACAACATGAGGAAAATCAATCATGTAAGCTCATTTTCTTCAAAACACAAGTTTTTCATAAACATGCATAACATAAGGAATTCATGGAAACACATAAAACACATGACTCCAAAACATAGGACAAGCCAAGAGGAACTCATTAGCTCAAGCTAGAGTTGGAGTAGAAGGAAAAAGATAAGGATATCGGGACATCATATCGTCCTCGGCCTCCCAAGTAGAACCCTCAACTAAATGATTGCTCCATAGCACTTTCACGGAGGCAACTTATTGTTTCTCAACTTCTAAACTTGCCGGTCTAAACTCTCAATCGGAACTTCCTCATATGCAAGGTTCTCCTTTATCTCCAAACCCTCTAAAGGAACTATAGATTGTGGATCTCCAACACACCTTTTCGACATAGAGACATGGAAAACCGGATGAACCGATGCCAACTCATTTGGAAAATCAAGATCATAAGCAACCTTACTAACACATCTCAAAATCTCATATGGGCCTACAAAACGGGGTCTACGCTTCCATTTCTTAACAAATCTTATCAAATCCTTCATGAGTTATATTTTCAAGTAAACCTAATCATGAACATTAAAATCAAGATCCCTTTTTCTAACATCAGCATATGACTTTTGTTGGCTTTGGGTCGTTCCCAACCTCTCTCTAATGAGTCGAACCTTTTCTATTGCCTCATGAACCGATTCAGGACCTATTAGGGCAACATAACCCACCTCAAACCAACCTATAAGAGATCTACACCTCCTACCATAAAGAGCCTTAAATTGAGCCATACCTATACTCTCGGCGGTCAGATTGGTTCGCATAACACAGCCAGCGGCTCACCGAAAGAGCCCTTGTTACATCAATTTACGCACATAGAAACACCAGTTTTGCTCTTATTTGAATTACTATTCAACTTACTAATCTTACTTGTAGTTTTTCTATGCTTGTTTGAACATCACAACAGGGAACAAACGATGGATGATCATTATGGATACCACACTAATCATCCCATACTGAAACGACAGAACCTTAGAGACAACCTTTTAAGATTTAAACAGGTAGGGGATGAAATAATTTAGGACATGTGGCTGAAGTTTCAAGCAGTGCTGCAACCATGCCATCTCATGGGATGAAAGATAAAGCACTATTGGAGTGCTTCTATAGGGGTCTTGGACCCGAGATTGGAAGCATAGCCGATCAAATTTGTGAGGGGGGCATGCTATACCAAGATTATGAAGTCGTCGAAAAACTCCTTGATGGCATGGTAGCGACCAGCAAAAAGGCCAAAAAAAAGCAGGAGTGGGAGGCACTAATTACCCAGTTGGATGATCTGTCCAACCGGGTCACTTAATTGGAAGTTCAAACCATGGGTAAAGAAAAGTACCACTCCGTCCGTGAGTGTAGTCATGGGAAGAAGCAGGGAGGTGTGCAGGGAGATGAAGTTCTTTCACTCATTCAAAAGAAAATGAAGGCACAGATGGAGATGTTGAATGAGATGAAGGAAAATATCGCAAGGCTAAATGAAGCATTAGCCTCTCACTCTATGACCATCCAACTACAGGATGCTCAAATCGGCTATTTGGTATCAAGCCACTACCCACCATTCGCCGAGGATTCGACTAATTACAACATGGGTCAATTCGAGGATGAAAAATAATTGCTGACTTACGTCGTGCCACGACGTTATTTAAGGCGTTGTTTGGGAGGCGACCCAAAACCCTTTCTTGCTTTGTTTTACCTTAAGAAAATAATGGTGTGTTATTTGTATAGGTTGAAACGAGGGAGAAGATGGAAACAGGATATGGAGACAAACAACAAGTCCAGTTGGCGGATCATGGAAACAATTTGCAAACACGGTTCTATCCGCTGGCTAACACAAAGCATTGTCAGCCAAAACCCTATGCAAATCGGCGGTCTCGAAAAGAGTTGTGGCGCTTCGCCGACCATGTCAGCGATTGCGTTGTAGATCGCCGTTGGATTCTTCACAGGAACTGCAGATCCTGTGACATTTGGTGAACTAATTAAGCATTTGGCGTGTCACTGAATATTTTGGCGAACTCGATTTATATCGCCGAACAAGCAATAACTGGATGGTCTTTGCAAGCCACATGATTAAAAGTCCTATGTCACTCATTTTCTCATTTTTTCGACCTACCAATTTCACACCTACACTCTATTTTTATATTTATTGCACTTCTGGAATATTGTGGCTCATTGATATGTGAGTGGATTTTGATTGCATTACTGCTTTGAATTTCATTAGCAACTATTCAACATCAGAGGTTATCAGTCTGAACATTGCGTGTAAAAATATTTAAATTGCACTTATTTGCGTAATGACAAAAATATTAAACATCTATTAAGTCTCTGAGTCACTGAGGTTACAAATATTTTCGATTATGAAGTGGTATCTGTTGTATGATTTGAGAAATTTCCACTTAGTTATGAGTTGAATTAAATTGTTATAGGGTGGGAATAGAAGTTTCTATGTGTTTTTGTTGAAATTGAGTTATATATGCTTGGTTACATTAACTGGGGTTGCTGGGTGAAAATTGCAAGGCGGGGTTGGTATTGAACAAAATGAGCTGATCGACGAAATGAGGAAACGTCGCCGACTTATGCAGCAGTTTGCCTAATAGTCTCATCTCCTTATTTTCTTATATTTTTATGTACTGATTGAACTGTGACTCTCGGCGGTCAGATTGGTTCGCATAACACAGCCAGCGGCTCACCGAAAGAGCCCCTGTTACATCAATTTACGCACATAGAAACACCAATTTTGCTCTTATTTGAATTACTATTTAACTTATTAATCTTAGTTGTAGTTTTGCTTTGTTTGTTTGAACATCACAGCAGGGAACAAACGATGGATGATCATTATGGATACCACACTAATCATCCCCTGCTGAAACTACTGAACCTTAGAGACAACCTCTTAACATTTGAACGGG
>JAJOOI010020160.1:0-47981 GCA_029582585.1 Solanum bukasovii
GAAGAAGTTTCATATAAAATCATCTTAAAATCATAAATACAACTTCAATTCACCAATATAATGACTTTGAAAACATTTTTCCCATGAACCCATACCTAGAATAGAAAATAGAAGTTTTGTTCTTTGAAGACTTTTGAAACCCTTTTTAATGGACTCCTTGAAGGAAAGATAATCAAGGATAAAGGGTCACCATACCTTTGTTAAGATTCCCCAAGAAAATTGATGAAGAAACCACCTTCAAACCAAGCCCTAGCTCCAAGTTCTTGACCTTCTTAAATGGAGTATTGTAGAGAGAGAAATATTTGAGAGGAGGTGGGTTTCTTTTTAATTCTAATGGGAGTGACTTAAATGGAAGAATTTTGGTCTAAAAGGATTTTATAATTGCTAGGAAAGGTAAAGAATAATAGGACAAGAATTAAGGACACACAAAGTTAAACTTAAACTTTTCACTAAACCCGTCTAAGCTCGTCCTTTTTGACAGTGCTTCACTATTTTGGGCATAACTTTTTACTCCGAGATCGGAAAAGGGAAAACTCGGTGGCGTTGGAAAAAGGACTCAGATAACTTTAATTGGATAGGTAAAGGTCCACCTAATTCCTTTTAAGCTAAAAGATATCATCATTTGAAGTTGAGTCTAAAAGTTCTAACTTTAAAAATCTGCCCCTTGCCCGTCTGTTCCAGTGGGATTACTCAAAGGCTGGTCAACTGGGTAGTCCACTAGGCTAACTCGCTAGCCTAGGCCCTTGTTTGCACCCTAGGATGCTACCTAGCTCCATTTATGTTCTAAAACAGCATAAACATCAACCTAAGCTCCCACTAACCCAAACGTCAAGGCTCAAGTTCATTCTATCATTTTCCGAGTCGATACATAAGTCCCCTAGAATTCTCCCAATTTGGTGAAGAATTCCAAATTTCTTGTTAGGGTTTCTTGCAATGTTGTGGGTTATGAGAAATGTTGATCCAATTGAGTGGATTGTGATTGTTTATGATAGAATTGGTAGAATTACACGTTTCTATGGTGAAATTACAAGTGCCCATGCTTACTCCATGATTCTAACCTAGAATTTATATAATTGGGTTGACGTTATGAATGGAAACTTTATGGGTTTAGGCGTATTCTTATAGGATTGATGAATTACGATTAGAATTGCTTGAGAATAAAGCTTAGATGATCATTATGAGATGTAGTGCTTTGAGAGTAAATCTTATGATATGAATTGTTTGTAATTGATGTTATTGTTGTGGAAGGGATACTTCCCACAAGAATTGCTTAGATTTGAATGTATGAATGTGAAAGGATTTCTCCTATTAATGATTCTAGGTTGAAAGAATTGCTCACCTAAAATGAATCTAGACTGAAAGATGATCTAATTGATGAGGTTAGAGGTGATTACCCTTGACCTCCATATGAGAAGGATATGAGGTGATTCCCATACTCAGTAGAATCGAACAAGAGGGGATTCCCCATGTTATTAATATGATGAATTGACATGGAGGCGAGTACCCATGCTCCCTATAAAATGATGAGGAGGCGAATACCCGTGTTATATGATGTGATTTTTGAGGCGAGTACCCATGATCTTAAAGAAAGTAAGGCATGAGGCGAATACCCATTAGCCTTTGTAAGTAAGGCAAGAGGCGAATACCCATTAGCCTTTATAATCTAGCCAAGGAGGCGAATCCCCATGTCTTTAAAAGTAAGTATGAATAATGTGAACTATGTTATAATAAATGAATAGTTGGATTGTTGCTTGAGATTCCGTCCATGAGGTAAGCTTGACTAGAGGTGGATGACCCAAGTCTTGACTAAGGTTAAGTAAGGTTACTTGAGAAGTGTTCCTTTTTTACGATGATGATAATGTATGTGGATTGATTATGCTTATGGTTTATATTGACTAACAATTATGTTTATTTTGTTTATGCTAGCTATCATATTTAGTAAATGATTGTACTAACGCATACTCTTTCCTACATTCTTATCAAATGTAGGATCCGGTGACATTGATACTAATCCCTGTGGCTAGGTTCATAGTAGTTCCAGGAAGTGATGATTTGGTAAGTCCTCATTGTGTTCGAGGATATGATCATTGTTTCCTTATGTTTCTTTCATTTTATGTCGTGGACTATTGTATGGGTTGTGTGTCAAGATTTTATACATGTTGTTTAGATGGTTTGAGATAAGTTTATTATACTTCCACTTGTTTTATTAAGACTTTGATTGTATTGAAAAATGTTTTAAATTTCCACATCATTTCTATTACTTTATGCTATGATAGGCTATGTGTCTTGTATGACTCCTCTCAGGGTCTTATATGCCTTGTTACATCTAGGGGGTACCCTTGGGTCGTGACAAAGAAGCTCCTCCCCAAGCTTCTCAAGTTCCGGTCGATCTGTTGGACGACCAAGTGTTGAATGCAAAGTTTAGAGGTTCTAAAGATTTCAAGCCATGACGGCCCTAGCCAATATGGAGGTAGTGGTCCCGTGAACCCAAATGTGGGTACGGAAGCTTCACAAGTGAGGGACTTTACAAGAATGAATCCTCCAGAGTTTTATGGTTCTACAGTTGAGGAAAATCCTTAAGAGTTTATTGATGTGGTCTATAAGGTTATGATGATCATGGGAGTTATTCCGCCGGAAAAGGAAGAGTTGGCCGCTTATGAATTGAATGGTGTGGCTTAAATATGGTATAACCAATGGAAAGATAGGAAACTGGAACCTATTGGGTCCTCTTGATTGGGAGAAGTTTAATGCCACTTTTCTTGATATGTTCTTTACCCTTGAGATGAGGGATGCAAAGATGCTTGAGTTCATTAACCTTCGACAAGGGAGTATGAGTGTGAGGGAATATGCTCTAGAGTTCACTCAATTGTCTAAGTATGCTCCGTGAAAGGTTGCCGATTCAAGGTCTAAGTATGAGTAAGTTTGTTTTGGGTATGTCCGAAATGGTGGTTAAAGAGTGCTGAACCGCGATGATCATTAATGACATTGAAATATCTCCTCTCATGGTGCATGCACAACAAATTGAGAAGAAGAAACTCAAGGAAAAGTATAGAGAGGTAAGAATGGCTAAGACGGTTGATGGTAATTTTTCACATGCAAGGTTCGATGGACAAGGTCGTCCAATATTTAGACAAAGATTTTCCAGTCAAGGTTCCTCCAATGCTCACCCTTAGTTAAACCAACATAGGGTGTCTAAACCTAAGCCTCAAGGAGATAATTGTAGTGGATCTTGATTTCCTAGGTCTAATTGTACTAAGTGTTGAAAGAAACACGAGGGTAAGTTCCTAGCCGGCACAGATGGTTGCTTTGGTTGGGGTAAGAGTGGTCACAAAATGACGGATTCCTAGATGCTTATGGCTAAAGGAAGAACAGGCAAGCAAGCTATTCATAGTGTTTCAGGTTACAATGATCCTAAGCAAAACCGCTTCTATGCACTTCAGACTCATGGTGAACAAAATGGTTTTCCCGATATGGTTATTAGTATGTTGAAAGATTTTCCAACTCTATGTGTATGCTTTACTTCATTCCGATGCTACCTTGTATTTTGTGATGCCATATGTGGATATGAGGTTTGATGTTCTTTCGGATGTGTTGTTAGAACCTTTTTCTGTCTCTACTCTTGTTAGTGATTCTATTATGGCTAAGAGGGTCTATAGAAAGTGTCTTATAGAGTTATTCTTGTTGACTAGGTAGAGCTTGATATGTTAGATTTTGATGTTATGTTATGGATGGATTAGCTGCACTCATGCTATTCTTGTATTGATTGTAGAACTCGTGTACTCAAGTTTCAGTTTTTAAATGAGCCTATCCTAGACTGGAAGGGGGGAACTTCTATGCCTAAGGGTCACTTTTATCTCTTATCTTAAAGCTAGAAAGATGATTTCTAACGGTTACATTTACCATCTAGTTAGGGTGAGGGATATAGATTCTGAAACCCATTCTCTCGTGTCGGTCCCCGTTGTTAGTGAGTTTCCGGAAGTGTTCCCAGATGAACTACACTATATTCCTCCCGAGTGGGAAATAGACTTCGGTATTGACCTTCTCCCAGATATGTAACCTGTCACGATTCCTCCTTAACATATGGCTCCGGCAGAACTTAAGGAATTGAAAGAAGAATTGAAAGATTTGTTGGATAACGGATTCATCTGACCAGGTATGTCTCCATTAGGTGCTCCAATTTTGTTTGTTAGAACGGAAAATGGTTCTCTTCGTATGTGTATTGATTATAGACAGCTGAACAAGGTGACGATTAAGAGCAAGTATCCTCTTCCAAGGGTAGATGATTTATTTGACCAACTTCAAAGAGCAAGTTATTTCTCTAAGATTGATTTCCGATAGGGTTATCACCAATTAAGGGTGAAACATGATTACATTCTGAAGACGAATTTTTGAACTCGGTATTGTCTCTATGAGTTTCTAGTGATGTCGTTTAGGTTGACCAATTCTCCGGCGACATTTATGGACTTGATGAATAGGGTTTTTAGACAATATCTTGACCTGTTTTTTATTGTGTTCATCGATGATATTTTGATCTACTCAAGGAGTCAGAATTAGCATATTGATCATTTGAGGATTGTGTTGCAAATTCTTAATGACCAACAAGTTTTTTCAAAGTTTAGCAAATGTGAATTTTTGTTAAGTTCTGTGGCTTCCCTTGGTCATATTTTTTCGAGTTAGTGTATTGAGGCAGATCCTAGGAAGATGGAAGCGGACAAGAATTGGCCTTGACCTCTTACTCCTTCCGGATATTAGAAGCCGAATATTATAGATGATTTTTTGAGGGATTTTCTTTAATTACCTCTCCTTTGACGGCTTTGACTCAAAAGAAGGCTAAGCTCATACGGTCCGAAGAGTGTGAAAAGAGTTTCAAAGAGTTGAAGGATAGACTTACTACCGCTCTAGTGTTGACCTTGCTGGAAGGAACGACTGGTTTTGTGGTTTATTGCGATGCCTCGAGAATCAGGGTAGGTGCGTGATTATCCAAAATGGGAAACTTATTGCGTATGCCTCAAGAAAACTTAAAATCCATGAGAAGAAATATCCTACTTATGAACTTGAATTAGTGGCGATCATTTTGCCTTAAAGATTTGGAGACACTATTTGTATGGAGTTCATGTAGATGTGTTTAGCAACCACAAGTGTTATCAATATGTGTTTACTCAAAAAGATTTGAATCTTCACCAAAGAAGGTTGCTTGAGTTATTGAAAGATATAGATGTGGGTGTTCTTTATCATCCCGGTAAAGCTAATATGGTAGCAGATGCTCTTAGTCGGTTATATATGGGTAGTGTTTCTCATATTCAAGAAGAAAAGAAAGAGTTGGGGTGAGATGTTCATAGGTTTGATCAACTAGTGGACTCCACCAAAGGTGGTGTTATGGTTCACAATGGTTCTGTATCATCTTTTGTAGCGGATGTGAAAGACAAGGAAGGTCTTGATCCAATTTTTGTAGAATTAAAAGAGGTGGTGCTTAAGAAATCCGTTGAGGCTTTCTCCTATGGGGAGGTGATGTGATTCGATACCAAGGTTATTTATGTGTTCCAAATTTTGATGACTTGAGGGAACAATTTTTGTCAGAAGCACATAGTTTGCGGTATTCCATCACCCGGGAGCCACAAAGATGTACTGCGATTTACGGGAGGTCTATTGGTGGAATGGGATGAAGAACCATATTGTGCTCATTGTGGGTAAGTGTCTAGATTGCAAACAAGTAAAGCTTGAGCATCAGAAATCAGGAGGTTTGTCCCTGTCACGACCCAAGGGTACCCCCTAGATGTAACAAGGCACATAATACCATTAAAGTAATCATGTAAGCCACTTAACATATCATACTAATTCCTCACCACCATGGGTGGCACCACTAGGCGTGGTGGTCACCATGGGTTGTGAAGACCCTCGTGGTCTTGGTGGGCAGTGCCTTGGTAAATTTTGGGTAGCCTTAGTCCCCTTGCCATGGCCCTCACCTAACTCCCTTGGCCCTTGCCCTTTATTCTTGACGTTAACCCTCACGTTTTAGCTCTAGTTTAGCGTACTGGTTTCCGGAGTGTTACAATATTTCCCCCTTGGGAACATTTGTCCTCGAATGTTGTTATAGACACCTTACGGAATAAAAGACTCAAGAGTATCAGCCCATCATGCATGCAACATTAAAGTAATGCACAATTCAAAGGACGAAACTTCTACTCCATCTAAAACATAATCAATGCAATACAAGGAAGTAGGAAGTACATCTAACAACCAAATATGCATGAAACTAAACATTTCACATATTCATAGCAGGAACTACCTTCTCAAAATAAAATCATGCTCAACACAATATCATAGAGCCAATATGCAATTACTCTCAAAAGCATACTAATGCATGTTCATCAACTCATATCATGAAATCAATTAGGCAACTCATACTAAATGCACAACAACATGAGAAATATAAATCATAAAACTCATTTTCTTACTAAACATGAATTTCATAAAGAACATGTATAATATAAGGAAATCATGGAAAAGCCCATATAACACACATGACTTCCAAAACACTAAAACTCAAGAGGAACTAATTACCTCAAGCTTGAATAGGAGTAGATGGAAAGAGATGAGGATATCCGGACTTCATATCAGCCTCGGCCTCCCAAGTAGCACCCTTAACTAAGTGATTTCTCCGTAATACCTTCACGGAAACTATTTCTTTGTTTCTCAATATCTTGACTTGCCGGTCTAAGATCTCTATCGGAACCTCTTTATATGCGAGACTTTCATAAACTCACAACCCTTCTAGAGGAATAATGGACGTCAGATCTCCAATACATTTCTTAAGCATAGAAACATGAAATACCAGATGAACTGAGGTGAACTAATTTGGAAAATCCAACTCATAATCAACCTTCCCAATACATTGCAAAATTTGATATGGGCCTATATACCGAGGACTAAGTTTCCCTTTCTTGCCAAAACTCATCACATCCTTCATGGATGAGATTTTAAAATAGACCCAATCATTAATTTCATATTATAGATCCCTCCTTCTCAAATCAGGAAAGACTTTTGTCTACTTTGATTCATTCTAAATCTCTCTCTAATGAGCTGAACTTTCTCAATAGCTTCATAAACCGATTCAGGACCAATAAAAGCAATTTCACCTACCTCAAACCAACAAACCGGAGACCTACATCTCCTACCATACAAGGCTTTAAAAGGAGCCATACCGATACTTGAGTGATAACTATTATTGTAGGCAAACTCTACTAATGGAAACTGCTTAACCGAATTACCCTTGAAATCTATAACACATTCCGTCAACATATATTCTAATGTTTGGATGGTACGCTCAGCTTGCCTATCGGTTTTGGGAAGAAAAGCCATACTAAGCAAAACTTTAGTACAACGCCCTTATTGGAATGACTTCCAAAAGTTTGAAGTAAATTGAGTACCCCGATCTGAAATAATAAATAAAGGAACTCCATGCAACTTTGATGCTTATCGTGAACAACGACACTAACCTACGGTTCGAGTGTCTACAATCGGCTATAATATAGTAACCCAACCAAGGGTTGGGGTCGTGCCCCAAGGGAGCGGTTTTGAGAATTAATAACCAATTAGAATTTCATTAAAGTTAGTCGTAGTTAAAGATGTTTGCGATAAAAGACATAGTACATTAAAAAGGGTGATACGATAGTGTCAAATACAAATGGGGGTTTTGTAACAAGTGATAAAATAGAAAAATAAACAAGAAAATCAAGTGTGGGGAAAGGTTCTTGGGATATGACTGCAATACAAGTTGAGATAAATTGTTGGGTACAGGCTTTCAATAGGAAATTTTCGAGATAATAGTGACTAGGCTAATCTTTAAATGGATATAAGTTCCCTCTCGGGCAACTTACCCTGTTTAAAATGCGTTCATCTCGGACACCCATTTGCCTCATGAAGACCAGCCTACGCCTTAACCCACTCATTCTCTCGAGCTGAGTGTTAGGATATGGGACTAAGGCACACCCTCTCGGGCTAAACCTCATGTCAACCCACTCCTTAGGCCATAAATCTAGTGGTTTTGGTTTCGCGACCTCTCGCTCGGGAACGCCAAAAACACATGGGTGGCTTTGTATTTGCAACTACAAACCCTTTAGATTAAACCACAACTAGTAGGTGAAATGACCATTAACATACATCTAACCTATCAACAAGCAAAACCCAACAAGAATATCAACCCATATTTGCTAAATCACACCCTAAGAATGGGGGTTTTTAGCCACACATCAAGAAATAAGAAATTATACCTAACATGATAATGAAATGAACTGGGTATAATAAATTAAACCTTGAAATAAGCAAAGGAAAGTGAATAGAGAAAACCCAATTCTAACTTGTGGAAGAACAACTCCTTTCTTCAAGTCTCCACAAAACCCTCTCTAAGCTTGAGAGAAAAATATAGAAAAATACTATATCCTAATAATAATTTTTACTCTAAAATGTTCCACCTTTAAGACTACAATGCTAACTAGTATTTATAGTGTTCACATATCGGTGATACGCATGATTCTATTTCTTGTTCTTTTAAACCCTATTTGCTCGCTTTTGCGCCTAAGTGTCCATGCTTCCACTAAAACTTTAAATACCTGAAACTTCAGCAGTTTAATAAGGTATTGAAATAAAGAAAATATTCAAGGTCACTATTTATATTAAAATAAAGCCCTAAATGAGTCGAATTTGTGGACTCATCAACACCCCCAACTTAAACTTTTGCTTGTGCTCGAGCAAACTCAAGCTTAGCAGTTCAAATAGGGTGCCTCAAACGGTGCTACACAAGACTAAATCATGAATGCACACAACAAGGTTCAATTTACTTATGCAAGGATTACTTGTGTATTCAAAGATTCAAATTGTGACACACCATTACGAAATATTCTCATGCTCGCAATACTTGCTACCTGTGCAAGTTCAAGCTTAACAAAAGTATCTAAATGCCCTCACGTAAAGAATGATTCCATAGTCATACACATATATGAGTCAATGGAAGATCAGGAACTAGATACAATGCTCACAGTCAAAAAGAGGAACACAATTCATGCTTTCACCCATAGATTTGCCCTTATTTTCCAATTGACTTTCGATTCGGCTTACTCAAGATCACAAACGTCTTTCTAAGGCTTGTAATGGGGATGAGTGCAAATGTTTGGTCATTTAGGTTCAGTGACTTTCATCCTCGTGAGATGTGATGTTCTCAAGGAATCATCTTCGGTTCCTTTCTCGATTCTTCTTCTAGTGCTCATAAGTTGTCCTATTATTCGTTCTCCATGTATTGCTTGGAAACCCAGTTTCTTTTGCACTTTTATTCCACGACTTTCTTTTTCTATTTTTTTTTTATTTGGAGGGTTTGCATTTTGTTTTGCAATACAATAGGTTCAGGAGACTTTCTTGCACTTCTTGACTTTTCCTTTTGCTTTTCACCACACCCCCAACTTAGACTTTTGGCCTAAGTTGGCTATTCACTAAACACATCTCAAGAGGATTATAGGTAGTGGATGAAAAAAAAATGTCTAAGTTTCATCAAGTTTCTTCCAAAGGAGGATAGGCTAAAGGGGTATTCAGGAGAGTTTCACACGCTCACGTGTAGGCCATAAAAGAGGTATATGTCATATTGGCTCACACTCTTTAAAATTGCCTAAGATCATCTCAAGAGTAAACCTTTCTAAATCAATCAGACTAATAGGGAAAATTCTAGGTTTATTGATGCAAGGTTCAAAGTAAGCTAATCAGATAAGGCATGTATACTTCAGTCAAACAAGACTAGACATGTTCGCTAGCGTGCAACAGTCCTCATAAGAAAATCAATTCGATAAATGGCTAGTCACATCGAGATGCAAAGAGTGCACATATTGTCTACATAACTTCATTTGGGCTCGTCGTAGCCATGCATTGAAGTTTGTTCAATTGAGAGCACTATTCAAGTCATCGATATTGATCTCAATCGAGACTTAAATTTTTGCAAAAGAACAACCATTTTCAATAGAACAGGTGGCGAAATGTTTTTTTCGAAGGATTAAAATTGTTTTTGGAATTAAAACAACAGGATACATGAGCTCAAACATCTGCAGAAAAGCAGTATTTAAAACACAAATTAAAATAGACAGCCCAAATATCCAAATAGCACACAAAGGTGGGCCTCACCCCCACCACAAATTAAAGCATATGTCCTCAAATGCAAGTAATAAAATATCCAAGAAGGGTAGATAAAGAAACATAGAGAGGGAGGTAAGAAGGGGATCCTACTTAAGCAGTCGCTCCATCTTTCTGGGCATCAGTGCCAATTAACCCATTTTTATCCAATAATGGAGGTTCAGCAGAGTTCAACAATACCAAAGAGTTTGCAAATGGGTACAATGTTGACAAAAAATTACAGGGATCAGGAATCTAACCTTTTGTATTAATTAAGAAGTTACTGAGGTGCAAGGTGGCAATGCAATCCAAATCCGCGCACAAATTTATGAATCAAAATACTTCGAGAGTGTAGGGAAATTAAGACTAAAGTGCACGTGTTAGTTTGGTAGGATGAAGAAATAGGAGAAAATGAATGAACCAGAATATTTAAACCTATGGCCTGTAGAAACCGTCCAATTTCTGCCCATTCGGCGATGTACATTGGGTACGCTCATTCACTCGGTGAAGCGCTAAGTGTCTAGTCTCTTCACCAAATGTAACAGGACTCGCACCTCATGTGAGGATTTTAATGGTGGTCTATATTGCAATCACCGACATGATTGGCGATGTGCCATTAATTTTCTACTAAAAGACAAATTTTAGAGAATCCCAGCTGACATTGCCTTGAGTCACCCGATAGAAAGAGTGGTGCTTGCCGATAACTTCGGCGATACACCAACTGGACTTGTTGTTTGCCTCCATACATTATTCCACTCTCCTCCCTTGCTTTAACCTGTCCAAACTACACGCCATTATTTTCTTAAAGTAAAATAAAGTAATAAATGTTTTTGGGTTGCCTCCCAAATAGCTTATTAGTTAACGTCATGGAAAAATGTAGGAATACTATGAAGCATCCTCCTGGTACAATTCTTCAACTAAAGCGATTTCCTGGCAATCCCCAAGGTATAACTTCAAACGTTGTTTGTTAACTTTAAATGGGGTCTCTCTTTACCTTCAATTTCTATAGAACCATTGGTGAAAACTCGTGTCACTCTAAAAGGCCCCGACCATTTGGATTTTAGCTTCCCTAGGAATAGCCTTAGTCATGAGTTGTATAATAACATCCAATCTCCCACATAGAATTCTCTCTAGACTATCCATGTGTCATGCCATTTCTTTATTTTCTCTTTGTAAATGGCTGAGTTGTCATAAGATCTGATCCTGAACTCATCTATTTCATTCAACTAGTCCAGTCCAGCCTCTCCCTTGAAGCCTTTGTCCAATCTAAATTTAGAGCTTTCAATGCCCATAAGGCTTTGTGTTCTAGCTCAACAGGTAAATGGCAAAATTAACCAAAAACTAGTTGATAAGAGGACATTCCTATAGGTGTCATGTAAGCAGTCTGATATGCCCACAAGGCATCGTTAAGATTTCTATACAAGTCGATTCTTCTGTTGTTTACTGTCTTGGATAGAAATTTTTTGATCTCACGATTTGACACCTCAACTTGCCCGCTTGTTTGGGGGTGATATGGAGTGGCGACCTCGTATTTTACTCCATATTTGCTCAATGCACCGGAAAACCACTTATTGCAAAAATGCGATGCTCCATCACTTATGATTTCTCTTAGAGTGCCAATCCGTGCAAAGATGTAGTGTTTCAAAAATTGGACAACGCTTCTTCTTTCATTATTCGGGAGTGCGACAGCTTCTAGCCATTTGGACACATAGTCCACAGCTACTAAGATATAATTGTTTCCAAACGAGCTGACAAATGGACCCATGAAATCAATTCCCTACATATTGAATAGTTCGATTTCCAAAATAGGTGTAAGGAATAACTCGTGTCTTCTTTACACTCCGCCTTGTTGCTGACATTGAGGGCATCTCTTAGCGAAATCGTGGGTATCTTTGTAAAGAGAAGGCCAATAATAACCACTTTAGGGAATCTTTGTTGTAGTCCGGTTTCCACTATGATGACCCCCTACTGGTGATGTGTGGGAGGCATGGAGGATCTCTGTTGATTCTTCTTCCGGAACACACCTTCTTATGACATGATCAACACATTCCCGAAATAAGTATGGCTCATCCCAGAAGTATATTTTAACATCAAATAGGAACCTCTTTCATTGATAAGAGTTTAACTCATCGGGAATCAACCCACATACGATGTAGTTTGCAAAGTAAGCATACCATGGTACGTGTGTGAGTGACAGTGCGAATATATGCTCGTCTGGGAATGAGTCATTTATCTCCTTTTCCTTCTCTGTACCTGCTTTATTCTCTAACCGTGATAGGTGATCTGTAACTTGATTCTTGCAACCTGTTCGATCTTTCACCTCAAAATTGAATTCTTGCAAATGTAGCACCCATCTTATCAGTCTGGGCTTGGCGTCCTTTTTTTCCATGAGGTATCGGAGTGCTGCATGGTCTGTATGGATAACTACTTTAGTGCCTAGCAAGTATGCCTGGAACTTTTCGAAAGCATAGACCACTGCTAGCAACTCTTGTTTAGTGACCGTGTAATTTCGCTGGGCACTATTTATAGTCTTGCTTGCGTAATAGATCGGGTGAAATAGTTTGGTACGATTTTTTCCCAATACTACGCCTAATTCCATAGCATTCGCATCACACATCACTTCGAATGGTTCTAACCAATTAGGGCTGATGATAACTGGTGTGGATATCAATTTCTCCTTTAAACATTTAAATGCTGCCATACAAGCTTCATCAAAGTAGAATTTCACTTCCTTCTCTAAGAGTTTGCACAATGGTTGTGCAATCTTTGAGAAATCCTTACTGAATCTCCGGTAGAAGTCTGCAAGACCCAAGAAACTGCGAATCCCCTTCACTGAGATCGGCGGTGGTAGTTTCTCGATAACTTCAATTCTTTGCTTTGTCAACTTCCAATCCGTGCTGCGACACTTTATGCCCAAGAACAATGCTTTCTTTCACCATGTAATGGCATTTCTCCAAATTTAGGACTAGATTAGTTTCCACACACCTTTGAAGCACTCGCTCTAAGTGTGTCAAGTTTTCTTCGAATGTGTCCCCCACGACTAAGAAATCATCCATGAAAACTTCCAGATAGTCCTCAACCATATCTGCAAAGATGGATAACATTCATCGTTGAAAAGTGGTTGGTGCATTACAAAGTCCGAATGGCATCCTTTTGAATGCAAAGGTCCCATAAGGGTATGTGAAAGTGGTTTTCTCTTGATCTTCTGGTGCGATAGATATCTAGTTGTATCCAGAGTATCCATCCAAAAAAGAATACCACCCTATCTCAAATAACTTGTCAAGCATCTGGTCCATGAAGGGCATTGGAAAATGTCCTTTTCAGTCCATGAATTTATCTTTCGATAATCCATTCACACCCTCCATATTGTTATAGGTCTAGTCGGCACAAGCTCTCTTTTAGCATTTGGGACCACTGTTATGCCACCCTTTTTGGTACGCATTGCACTGGGCTGACCCATTTGTTGTCTAAAATCGGATAGATTACTCCTGCATCAAGCCACTAAATGATCTCCTTTTTTACTACCTCTTACATCGGGGGG
Organism: Solanum bukasovii; assembly: GCA_029582585.1. NCBI lineage: Eukaryota > Viridiplantae > Streptophyta > Magnoliopsida > Solanales > Solanaceae > Solanum > Solanum bukasovii. Next base: position 13,691 of record JAJOOI010020160.1, read on the forward strand.
TTCAACCTTCGCTGATGCTAAACACTGGGTCTGCATTCACTATACCGGGCAAAATGCCCACATCAGCTATGGTCTATCTGATCGTCTTTATGTGGTTCTGCAATACTTCAACAAGCACTTTTACCTGCCTTTCACTCAGATTTGCTGCAATAATCACTGGCAGAGTGTTGTTAATTCCCAAGAAAACATATTTGAGATGGGATGGGAGTAGTTTCAACTCTTCAATTGATGGCTTTGCAGGTGGGCTGCATCGGTTTTTTATGTCGATATCAAACTTATTTTGATTTTGGGCATGCGCTCCTAACCTTGATAGGGCTGTGATCATTTCATCATATTCCTGAATGTCCAAATCGTCATGATTTGCAAGTATTGAGTCAAGCGGCTCATTCTTGCGCAGCAGATGGCTCACACTTACCACTGCCTCATCTATAACATCTTTAGTAGACACTACATGGATATCACTTGGTTGCTTTATGGATTTGCAGATGTTGAAAGTTACCTCATCATCATTCATACGAAATTTCAATTTGCCTCTTTCAACATCTACTAATGCTCTGCTAGTTGCTAAGAATGGCCTTCCCAAAATAATGGGGACCTCAACATCAATGTCATAGTCTAAAATCACAAAGTCAGCTGGAAATATAAACCGATCCACTTTGACCAAGATATCATAGAGGATCCCAACAGGATGCTTAATCGATCGATCCGCCATGAGAAGTCTCATGGTAGTTGCCTTTCGTTCTCCCAATACAAATTGCTTGTATATGGAGTATGGCATCAAGTTTATGCTTGCTCCTAGGTCACATAAAACCTTAGCAAATTGGAGCATTACAATAGTACATGGGATGGTGAAAGCACCAGGGTCGTCCCTTTTAGTGATTAACTCCTTTGTCATGATCGCACTGCAACTATGAGGTACTCCAATCGTTTCATAATCCAAGATCCTCTTCTTGGTGACTAACTCTTTCTTGAATTTAGCATAGCCTGGCATCTCCAACAATGCTTCCACCAAAGGAAGGTGGATGGACAACTTCTTGACCACAGACAATAATTTTTTAAACCTCTCATCTTCATTCTTCTTTTTCAAATGCTGGGGAAAAGGTGGATGTATTTTGGGTAAGGGTTGTATTATTTTTGAAGTCTCATTGTGTTGATTCATTTCATCTTGTGCTTTATTGCCAATGTTTTGATGATCGGTGACTTCTGCGTCTTCCTCACCCTGATTTTCCTCATGCTCTTCTCCGTCGTTACCTATCGCTACCTTCCCGCTATGGGTAATTTACAGCCAGCTCTTCTTCCTCATTTTCCTTTACCATCTCGGTTGTTTGTTGAGCCGTTAGAAGATTCAATTGACCTTCTAGCATCTTAATGACATTAGCATGAGAGTTCACCTTGCAATTTAGTGAAGAAAAATCATCTCACATTCCGTTTAGAAAATAATCAGAACCTTCAACTTTCTCAAGAATTTGTGTCAGTTGATCATTCACCCTAGGGCTGCTGTCACTCCCCCTTGATGTCAGGTGGTCACTTAGTTGAGTTTGTTCTTCTTCATAATAGTCATGCTCAGCCCACTCTTGGAAATATCGCCTAGGTCCTTCACTTCTAGGGTAGTTCCAACCTTGATTTCCAACCCGCGAATGATAGTGTGGGTGGAAACCCTCCTCATTCTGTCTGTGGTTCCGACCTTGATTCCCTCCCGATTTCAAGTTATCGGAAAAAGAACCCCCTCTGCGCGAAACAATTCACAGTTGCTTTTCATATGCTCTTGTAGATTTTCCATCTCTGACAACATCTTTTTGATGTTTTCATCCCTCTCTATTTCTTTATCGAGTTTCTCTTGCGTCAGCCTGAACACAGAGGGGAGACTTGATCTTCTTTGGTGTACCAAGCTTGATTTACTTTCACCATATCTAGGAGAAATGAAGCCATCTCAAAGGGCTGTAGCATTATGCCACCTTGGAACAATTGATCAACTATCCCTTTGTTGACTGAATCAAGACTTCGGTAAAAATATTGGAGTAGCAACTCACTCGGTAGCCCATCTGTTGGGAATTTCCGCAGAGAACTCTTATATCTAATCCACGACTCATGAATTGGTTCACTTGCTTTTTATGTGAAATTCGGAATGTCGTCCCTTTAATTCATCATTTTTGACAAGGGAAAGAATCTATTATGGAAAGCAGTGACTAATTCTTTCCACGATGTGATAGAACTTTTGGGAAGCTCAGACAACCACGTAGTGGCAGCTCCTGTTAGTGATAATGGAAATAAGTGAAGGCTGATGGCTTCATGTGACCAATTTTTGAATGACAACAGGGCTCATACATCCAAAAAGTTGTGGATATCTTCATGTGAATATTCATGATCCAATCCTTTGTATAGGCCCGTTGAATGTATGAGATGGAGTGTTGTGCTGGTGACTTTAAAATTACCATTTCCACCACCCTGCGCCAAGTGAATTGCACCTATCTCACCCAATGGAGCGGGGTCATAAACACTGTTTGCATCGTCAATGTCATCTCGGTGCAAGTCAGTGTTCAATGGGTTGTTTTCGTGGCAACTATCCCCTATGTCCTCACTCATAATTTCTATTTTCAACAAAAACAAGCAAAGCAAAGCTAAAAATTAAGTCAGTAAAGCTAAAAATAAGAAAAACGAGATTATTGCCAATGATCCTTGGGATTATATACATTCAACAACTCAAAGAAAAAAAACTGAGAGTAAAGTTAATAATCTACGATTAATAAGACGAAAATTCTACTGAACAAAAAATTCACAAATAACATCACTCCCCGGCAGCGGTGCCATTTTGATGCTTATCTTGCCCAACGACACTAACCTACGGTTCGAGTGTCTACTATCGTCGGTAATATAGTAACCCAACCAAGGGTTCGGGTCGTGTCCCAAGGGAGCGGTTTTGAGAATTAATAACCAATTAGAATTTCATTCAAGTTAGTTGTAGTTAAAGACGTTTGTGATAAAAGCCAGAGTACATTAAAAAAGGTGACACAAAAGTGTCAAATATCAAATGGTGGTTTTGTAACAAGCGATAAACTAGTAAAATAAACAAGAAAATCAAGTGTGGGGAAAAGTTCTTGGGATGTGACCTCAATACAAGTTGAGATAAATTGTTGGGTACATTCTTTCAATAGGAAATTTGCAAGATAATAATGACTAGACTAAGCTTTAAATGGAAATAAGTTCCCTCCTAGGCAACTTACCCCGTTTCGAATGCGTTCCTCTCGGACACCCATTTGCCGCATGAGGACTAGACTACGCCTTACCCCACTTACTCTCTCGAGCTGAGTGTTAGGGTATGGGACTAGTGCTCACCTTCTCGGGCTGAACCACATGTCGACCTACTCCTTAGGCCATCAATCTAGTGGTTTTGGTTTTGCGACCTCCCTCTCGGGCAAGCCGAAAACACATGGGTGGCTTTGTATTTGCAAATACAAACCCTTTAGATTAAACTACAACCACTAGGTGAAATCACCATTAACATAAATCTAACCTATCAACAAGTAAGACCCAACAAGAATATCAATCCATATTTGCTAAATCACACCCCAAGAATGGGGATTTTTAGCCACACATCAAGAAATAAGAAATTATACCTAACATGATAATGAAATCAACTGGGTATAAGAAATTAAACCTTGAATTAAGCAAAGGAAAGTGAATAAAGAAGACCCACTTCCAACTTGTGGAAGAAGAACTCCTTTCTTCAAGTCTGCACAAAACCCTCTCCAAGCTTGAGAGAAAAATACAGAAAAATACTATATCCTAATAATAATTTTTACTCTAAAATGTTCCACCGTTAAGACTACAATGCTAACTAGTATTTATAGTCTTCACAGATTGTGCTGTGGAGGATTGTACGGCGACATTAGTGAAGATCGCCGATGAACTCGGCGATACGCTTTTTGGTCAACTCATCGCCTTTAGTGTCTTGCCTTTAGCATCCTCGCATTCTGGATCATTGGGCGGTAGAGTACTGCTTCGCAGAACTAATCAGCGACTCGCCGACTGCTCCTTTTCTCGCTTCTTGATCCAGTTTCTTCAAGGCGTCGCGTACTAGAACGAAGGGCGGTTCATATCGTTTTGGCAACTCCCCAAGTCGAACTTGGCGATCTGCAGGATTCTATTTCTTGTTCTTTTCAGCCCTATTTGCTCCGTTTTATGCCTAAGTGTCCATGCTTCCACTAAAACTTTAAATACCTGAAACATCAGCATTTTAATCAGGTATTGAGATAAAACAAGTATTTAAGGACACTATTTCTATTAAAATAAAGCCCTAAATGAGTCCAATTTGTGGACTCATCAAACTTTACTATCTCATTTATCTACAAATTGTCGTAGTCTTCTACCGAATGAGAAACTTTGATGGGAATGAAGTGGGCTGATTTTGTCATCTGATATATAATGACCCAAATAGAATCATGGTGCCTTCGGGTACAAGGCAAACCCACAATAAATTCCATATTTACATCTTCCCAACTACAAGGGGGATTTGATATATCTTGTAATACGCCTCCCAGCCTTGATTACACAACCTTAACTTATGGACACTTCAGACATTTGGCTACAAATCCAACAATATCTCTCTTCATACCATTCCACAAATAGGCTTCCTGTATGTCACATTACGTCTTTGTACCTCCCAGAGGAATAGAATACCGAGACATATGAGCTTCTTCTAAAATTTGTTCCCTCAGACAATCAACATCCGAAACACATAACCGACCTTCGTACCTAAGCACCCCATCTCCCCCTTGGGAGAAAGTCTCGACGGACCTTTTTAGTACCGACTACTTCAACTCAACTAATAAAGGACAAAGATCTTGTTTAGATTTCACATTCATCACAAAGGACGATTCGGAACCATTATGGACCATGACACTACCCTTGGTGGAATCCAAAAGTTTGACACCTAGTTGGGCCAATCTATGCACCTCACGAACCAATTCTTCGTTTTCATCGTCTACATGAGCCACACTACCCATGGACAATCTACTAAGTGCATCCGCTACCACATTATCTTTGCCAGGGTGGTAAAGGACACTCATGCCATAATCCTTCAAGAGTTGTAACCACCTTTTTTGTCGAAGATTCATGTCCTTTTGACTAAATACATATTGAAGAGTCTTGTGATCAGTGAAAACATCCACATGGACCCCATATAAATAATTCCTCCATATTTTCAAGGAAAATACAACCGCCGCTAATTCAAGGTTATGGGTCGGATAATTCTTCTATGGACTTTAAGTTTCCTTGAAGCATATGCAATTGCCTTACCATTTTGCATGAGTACACATCCCAATCCCACTCTAGAGACATTACACCACAAAACTATTCGTACCCTCCGGTAAGGTCAAAACCCGAAGCAGATGTAATTCTATTTTTCAACTCGTGGAATCTTTTCTCACAAGCCTCTGACCACTCAAACTTAGCTTTTTTTTAGTCAAAGACAACAACGGAGAACCAATAGAGGGAAACCCCTCAACAAACATCCTATAGTAACCGGACAAACCGAATAAGCTTCTAATGTTGGAATGAGTTAGAGGTCTAGGCTAACTCCTGACTTCATCCCTCTTCTAAGGATCTACCTCAATACCCTTGCTTGACACAATATGTCCAAGGAAAGCTACAGACCTCAACAAAAAATCACACTTGTTTAACCTTGCAAAAAGTTGTTGGTCTGCAAAAACTTGCAATATAATTCTCAAATGGTCCACTTGTTCATTCTCAATCCTTGAATAGATCAATATATCATCAATAAACACAATCACAAACATATCTATGTATTGCTTAAACACTCTATTCATCAAGTTCATAAATGTCACTAGAGAATTAGTCAAACCAAAGGATATTACTAGGAACTCATAGTGACCATATCTTGTTCGGAAAGTCTTCTTTAAAATATCAACCCCTCTCACCCTAAATTGGTGATAACCCGAACGAAGATCAATCTTAGAGAAATAAGTAGCCCCTTGAAGTTTATAAAACAAGTCATCAATTCTCAAAAGAGGGTATTTATTCTTGATGGTCACTTTATTCAATTGACGATAATCAATTCATATTCTAAGGGACCCACCCTTCTTTCTGACAAACAACACTATAGCACCCCATGGAGAGATACTCGATCAAATATAGCCCTTATCTAACAAATCCTTTAGTTGCTCTTTAAGTTCTTTAAACTTGACCGAAGACATTCTAAAAGGAGGAATGGAGATAGGTTGTGCATTCATAAGAAGGTCAATACAAAAATCTTTTACCCACTGGGAAGGAATACCGGGTAAATCATCAGGAAAGACTTCTGGAAACTCATTCACCACTGGAACCGACTCTAGAAGAGGTGTTTTGGGATTCAATATCGTTCACCATAACAGGATGGTAAATACACCCTTTGAAGATCATATTCTTAGCTTTAAGGTAAGACACAAATTAACCTCTAGACATAGAATCTCCCCCCTTCAATTCTATGATAGGCTCATTTGAAAATTGATACATAACCACCCAAGTCCTACAAACAATAGAAGCATAACATGTATGCAACGAATCCATACCCAAAATCACATCAAAATCTGACATATCTAACTCTGCTAAATCCACCAAAGTAATTCTATAAGACAAGCAAATAGGACAACTTCTATAAACCCTCTTAGCCACTACCGAGTCGCCAACTGGGGTAGAGACCGAAAATGGTTCTGCTAACACTTCGGGGAGTATTTCAAACTTAATGGCCACAAAATGTGTCAAAAAGGACTAAGTAGCACCGGGATCCAACAAGGGATATACACAAAAAGAAAAAGCTTTTAACATACCGGTCACAACATCCATGGAGCTCTGTTGGTCACCTCGAGATTGAAAAGCATAAAAGTAGTTTTGCTTTTGGGCATTGCGGTTTGAACCCCTTGGAGGAGCTTTTTATCTTCTCTTCCCTTAACCTTGAGCATTGGAAAATCTCTCATTTTGTGGCCACACTTTCCACAACCATAGAAACCGTCTGAGCCACCTAAGCACTTACCATCATTTTTTCTTCCACATTTTTCACAATTAGGTCTAGCAACGTAAGAACCACAACTATTACCTCCTTGAGGTTTACAATTGGAATCCCTATCCTTGTTGAACCTTGGGGGATCATTCGAGGAACCTTGGTTGGAGAACTTTTTCTTGAACCTTGGTTGACCTTGTCCATCTGACATAGCATTGGAGAAGTTCCCATCACCGGTCCTTGCTCTTTTCACCTCCCTTTTCTTGTCTTAGAGTTTTCCATCCTCCATTTGTTAGGCATACACCATATGACGTGAGATATCCATATTATCATGAAGCATTGCCAAACAATATTCTTTTTTTACAAATCTAGATACACCCGTCAATTACCTACTCATCATATCCCTTGAATTCGCCACCAAAGCCGGAGCATACTTCGAAAATTAAGTAAGCTTTAGAGAATATTCTTGAACACTCATACCTCCTTGACAAAGGTTATGAATTCTTCCACCTTATCTTCCCTTAACTCTAGGTGAAAGAACCTATCAAGAAATGTCGATTTAAATATTTCCCACTCTATGGGACCAACTCCTACTGGCCTATTATTCTTCCATTAGGTATACCACACTTGAGAAACATTTTTCAATTGATAAGCTGCTAGCTCCACTTTCTCTGCTGAAGTTACGCCCATGGAAATAATTATTTTGTAAACTTCTTCCACAAATTCTTGAGGATCCTCTCCCACTTTGGAGCCATGAAACTCGGGAGGGTTCATTCTAGCAAAATCTCTCAAACTAGAAGCCATAAAATTCATATTAGGATTGACTAGAGCTATAAATTCTCTATTGGTTGGATCCGTCATGACCTGAGCCTACATTTGGATAGTAGACCTACACTCCGGCATGGGTCACATTCTCAACCACATGATCAACTGGCGCTTGGTTAACTTGAGGAGATTGATTGCCTTGAAGAGCTTCCTCATTCACATTACCACCCTCCAATATTCTAGGGTTAACCCTTCTTGTATTTATACCCTAATGACACAAAAGAAGAATTAGGAGAAGGAGTTAGACTCTAAAGCACGACTTAAGAGTAATGAAGGACGTGTAGCTTCCTAAACATCTTATAGCCTCTCATTCATAAATGTGGCACACTTTACACTCATAAAGAAGACTCTACTAGACATGACTTATTAGACATCATCCTAGAATCAGTCTAAACCTTGTCCTCTGATACCAAGTTTGTCACGATCCAAGGGTACCCCCAAATAATACCCCTAAAGAAACCATGTAAGCCACTTAGCATATCATAACATAAAGCATTCGAACAATAAGAGTGAAACACACTTTCAAGTCTAAAAAGTTTTCATAAAGGCAAAGCGGAAATATGTACTTGTCTCAACAAGCCATCTATTACAATAGTTCCAATGGAAAAAGGGACACAACCCATACAACATATTTAGAAAATGAAATACTAGAAATGGAACTCAAAGTGAAAACTCATGTCCACGAATCACGAGGACTCACCACAAGCAAGAAGAATAGTCGAATCCAATCTTGAACCAAATGGTGACCACTTTAAGAACCAGACCATACACAAGGGATAGAGAAATATGGGTTAGTACAAAAATGCACTAAGTATGATATCCATGCATGAAAACCCTAAATACATGCAAAAAGGGACATTTTAGTTGAATGCATGCAATTTACTAAGTTCAAGCATCATTTTAAAGAAAAATGGAAAATCATAAGTCATAAGCATAATCAACCCATAGATCATCATATCATAAGAGGAACATACCATAAATACCTTCAGAGCTTACTTGTGCAATGCATCAATAAAATCCCATAATCCTACCCATACTAAGTAAAAATTCTTGAGTAACTATAGTTCATAATTCATTTTCTTGTGCATAATATCATAGTGGGATAAGCCTTAACCGGAATAGACCATGTGAGCTTAACATTTAATCCAGTGTCTACCCCACACCAAAAAGGGGTTGTCCTACTTATCGAAGGTAGAACTATACTCTTAGCCTAGGTGGATCCACTAGCTAAAGACCTATGAGGGAAAATAATTTATGTGATAAGGAGATTGCTTCTAGAAACCCAGACTCAACTAAGGTAGAAGGTTTCCATTTCATGAGATACATACTTTTGGGAACCTGATCTCAACTAAGGAGAAACCATTTAGAAAGACGGGCTCAATTAGTTTAAAAGCTTTCATTGGGAAGCCGGACTCAACTATCATATAATCTTCCATCTCATCTTCATATCCTTTCGATGCTAAGCATTAATTCCCAAGGATTTCATATTAAGTCTTGACTAAAGTTCATAATCATGGAAGAATATCTTGACACTCAATCCAACATAACTCCTATTATAGCTCATAGACTCAATAGGTGAGAATAACCTTTTAACCATAGAATCATCATATTGTGAGGAAACTACTCACACCATATCATAGTCATACATAAGTGTGTACATGAGGAAAACCTCCAACAACACAACTAGATTATAATCATAATCACTTTACTATCAAAGTGTTCATAAAGCATATACATAAATCTCATAATCATGCATAATTGACATATTTTTCCCTCGAAGGACCATAGGTCATATTCCATCAACACATCCAGAATTACTACATTAGACATGTATGATAACATAATTCAAGTAGCCCAACTATCACAAGCATGATCTCATATCATCCTTCTATAATCATCAAACCCATATCATAAGGTCATAATTGGGGAAATTAGGGATTTCATGGGTTCTTTGCGGTTTCAGCATAAAAACTAACATAAATCATCAATTAAATCATAATATAAAGTAATTGAATCATTGAAATTGTTTTTTAAAAGAATGCATGACTTGGAGTCAAACCCTAGCTTTTTGGGGAAATTTCTAACTTTGCTATTGAGTTTAGAATGGACTCCATGGATGAAAACTATAAATGGATGAAGGTCTACCATACCTTGGTGATGAATCCCCACTAAATTTGAGCATAAAACCATTGTTGTTTGAAACTCTAGACTCCAACTTCCCTCTTCTTCTTCCTTGAGTTGTAGTGAGAAATTTTTTGGTGAAGATGAACTTTTTGGGATATTGATTTGGGATTTTGAAATAATATGGTGAATGGGTGTATTTTGACATAAAAAGACTTATATAGTTGTATAAAAGTAAGTAAAAATGACCTCACTTAATACCCAACTGACAATTAATTACCTAAATTAACGGCCAATTAAATTGGGGTTCCCAAGGTCTAAGCCCATCTTCACGAGCAGTCAAGTGCACCACGGCCCATGGTCCCTTGACCATTAGCTAGGATACCCTCCCATTTCCCCCACAAGGTGAAGGAAATCCCACGATCCATCCCACAGGCAGTGGTCTTCACCACGAGCAGTGAAGTTGCTCGTGAAGAGAGCCTTTTTTGTTCTCTAATTGAGAGGCTACTGCCTCACCAATACCGGGTGGCACCACGGGGTCTGGTGGGCTTAACGGGTCGTGCACACCATCATGGTCATGGTGGGTAGTGCCATGGCCAATTTTTGGCAGCCTTGGCCCCCTTGCCATATCCCTTGCCGTTTACTCTTAAAGTTAACCCTCATGTTTTAGCTCTAGTTTAATCTACTATTTTCCATAGTTTTACACTTGATAGATATTAACATTCCTACTTAGAAGTGGGAAAACTTTAATATTGACTTTATTGTTGGTTTGCCTTGCACCCGACGACAACATGATTCTATTTGGGTTATATTTGATCAGATGACAAAATCGACTCATTTCCTTCCCATCCAGGTTTCTTATTCGGTGGAGGACTATGTCAAGTTGTACTTGAGAGAAATGGTAAGGTTGCATGTAGTCCCTTTTTCCATTATTTCCAATCATGGTACCCATTTGACTTCTCGGTTTTGGAAGTCATTACATAAGGGTCTCAGTACTAGTGTCAAGCTTAGCACGACCTTTCATCCCCAAATCGATGGCCAGGCGTAGCATACTATCCCAACCTTGGAAGATATGTTAAGGGATTGTGTGATTGACTTTAAGGGTAATAGGGATAACCATTTTTCATTGATTGAGTTTCCTTAAGTAATAGCTTTCACTTAAGTGTTGATATGGCTCTATTTGAGGCCTTGTATGGTAGGAGGTGTAGATCTACCATAGGATGGTTTGAGGTGGGAGAAGTTGACCTAATAGTTCATGAATTGGTACAAAAGGCCATTGAGAATGGTCGGCTTATAAGGGAAAAGTTTAAAATGACTCAAAGTCGGGAAAAGTCTTATGCTGATGTTTGAAGAAGTGATCTAGAGTTTGATGTTAACTATTGGGTTTACTTGAAAATCTCACCCATGAAGGGTGTAATAATATTTGGTAAAAAGGGGCAGCTTAGTCCCCAGTATGTAGGCCCATATCATGTTTTGAGGCGTGTTGGTAGGGTTGCTTAGGCGTTAGACTAGTAAAATGGGTTGGCAACAGTGCATCCTACTTTCCTTGTCTCTATGCCTAATGTCATGCCTTGAGGCTACCCACTTGATGAGCACGGGACCTAGGATCAAGAGTGACCCTAAGATAACGCTATGTCTGGCATATATATAGCATACTGAGAATAACTGAAACAAGGCATAAATGAAAAATAATGTAAATACTGAAAAGATAACTTAAAAGTTGAACTGAATGCAATGACCAAGTACTAATTATGAACTAGACATGCTAAACAGAATACTGGAGTATATACTGAAAACTTGGTCAAATGCACAAAGAGTCTGACTGTGGGAGATACTATTAATCCACATAAGCCACGTGAGCTAAACGTGGAGGTCAATGTATATGCCCCATCAAGAGGACAAAATATACCTTGCCAGTGTTATAAAGGCATAAGTGGTGTGATCACTAAATTTGATGCCCCATATAGGGGACTTATAATGCTACGGGGCATGTAGTTTTGGGACTATGAGGGTACACGGAACCCTAGTCCAACCCTATCCTAAGTCTACTCCCAACTTAATATGTAAATGACACATTATGACTGAAATACTGAATAGCTTAAATTACTGACATGCAAATCTTAGAATGCAACATTTATATATTGATAATGTAACATTTGAAACTGGAGCATGATCATATGTTTAAGTGAACTAGCAAGTGTAATTAAAGAGCTAAGAGAATCTACATAAGTAGGGTTCTGAGTTTCATGCAAGGACTTAAACAACGTTTCCAAGAAATCATGATATCTAGATTAAGAATACTATAACAGCTAAACCAGAACAATTATCCAAGGATTTAGAAACCGTAGGTCTAAAAAAGATATAGAGAATCAAGAATTTGACTGAATTCTAAGGACCCAGTGGATGAAATGAACCCAATAGTCAAAACCCACATACCTGGTGATGAAATCTACGGAGAAATCCTTTTATTTCAGAACTGGAACTGAAGAAAACATGTTGCGTGTTCCGGAGAGGGCTGGTCGACTTTCCCTTTCATTTTGTTCTAAATTCTATGAATGTTGGTGAATAATGATTGTTGTTAGGTTCTGTCTAGATTAATAGGCTTAAATTGAGTAAAACAATGTAGTTTAGGTGTAAAACAATGTAGTTTAGGTGTAAAACAATGTAGTTTAAATGACCAATGAATAGGGGAAAAGACCAAAACGACCCCAACTTAAAAGCAGACGAGGGCCTTCCACGGAGCCACTAACAGACCGTCAAATGGACCACGACCTGTCAAGTGGGTCATTGTTCTTGGCTAGTGACTACTGGGTTTAAGAGGTCCTTTCAACAATCCATGTTAAGGACCGTTTTGAGGACCACAGATCGTGAAGTTTACCATGGTCCTTCCCTTGGGCTGGGGTCCTATTAGCTCAGGACTACGAACCCTCCCACGACCTGTCATCAAGACCACGGGCCGTGGTGGGCTCTTTCGTGTGAGGCCTGAGCTTTGGTTGGTTCTTCCTGGCTTCCACGAGCCTTCCCATGGCTTGTGTGGTGGTCCATGGCCCGTGAAGAGTCGCGTGGTCCATAACTTTGGTTAACGGACCGTGGTTCCTTTCACGGTCTGTCAACCTTTCCATGGTTCACCAAATTATGTTATTTTATGATGTAAAGTCCAAGTCTGATTTTGAGGTGTTACAACATCTCCCCCTTGGAAACATTCGTCCTCGAATGAATTCTAATCCAGCGGAGTACGGAGGGAAGGAGCTGCAATTCATACAACTAAGTACAAGGAACTGGTAACTAACTAAACCGAGTTACAGGAACATGCATATATGCTGAAAATGCAAGAACAACTGAAGGAAAATGATATTGTGAGTGATTTTACCGTAGAATAATCCGAGAGGCTAGAGAGAAACTATTACCTCAAACTGAATGAAATCAGAAGGAAAGAGATGAGGATACTTGGCCTTCATGGCTGCTTTTGCTTCCCAAGTAGCTCCCTCTATGGACTGACTCCTCCATAAAACCTTTACAGAAGCGACTTCTTTATTTCTCAACCAACGAACCTGATGGTCAAGAATCTCTACTGGCACCACTTCATAAGTGAGACTATCCTTCACAACCACACTCTCTATTGGTATTATTGATGGTGGATCAACAACACACTTCTTCAACAAGAAAATGTGAAAGACTGGATGGAACACTACTAGTTCAGCTGGCAACTCTAGCTCATAAGCCACATTACCAACCCTTTTTAGGATTTTGTGAGGACCTGCATATCTAGGATGGAGCTTCCCTTTCTTGCAAAATCTCATCACCCCTTTCACAGGTGACACTTTCAGGAGAACCCAATGATCGATTTCAAACTCTAAGTCCCTTCTGTTTACATCTGCATAGGATTTATAATGACTCTGGGCTGTCTTTAGTCTATCTCTGATGATCTGAACATTTTCGTAGCCTCATAAACCGAATCTTTCCCAATCAATACTACTTCACCTACTTCAAACCAACCAATTGGGTATCTGCAACTACGCCGATATAGTGCCTCATACGGGGTCATCTGAATACTCAAATGGAAGCTATTATTATAGGCGAACTGTATGAGAGGTAGGTGATATTCCAAACTACCATTGAAACCTATCACACAAGCTCTCAACATGTCCTCTAAGGTTTGAATTATACGTTCTGTCTGACCATCCGTTGGTGGATGAAATGTTGTACTGAGACTTACCTCAGTACCAAGACCTTTTTGGAATGATTTCCTGAAATCAAAGGTAAACTGAGGATCTCTAACTTAGATGAAAGACAAGGGAACCTCATGCAACCAAACTATCTCATGGATGTAGAGTTTGGCATAGTCATCCGCTAAATCTATAGTCTTTATAGCCAAGAAGTGAGCGGACTTAGTGACTCTGTCGATTCTCACCCAAATGGAGTCATGTTGTCTCCGAGTACGAGGTAAAACCATAATGAAGTCCATATTTATCACTTTCCACATCCATGTAGGAATGTTAATCTTTTGAGTCATACCTCCTGGTTTCTGATGTTCTACCTTAACCCATTGTTGACAATTAGTACACTTAACCACAAAATATGCTATGTCCCTCTTCATGTTATTCCACAAAAAGAATTATTGTGGGTAATTAAACATCTTAGTGGAACCTGGATGAATAGAATACCTAGATTTATGAGCTTCTGTAAGGATATACCGCCCCAACTTACCCACGTTAGGAACACATAAGTGACCTTGGTAACGAGGCACACAATCTCTCACTTGAGAAAACCTAAACCTTCTATTGATGAATTGCACCTTTCAACTAAGGTAATATAGGATCAGTATCATGTTTTTCCTCAACCTCCACTCCCAATAAAGATTGTAATCCATTCGGAACTATCACCCCACTATCTGATGTGCTCGTAAGGCAAAATGTTAAGCGAGCAAGTTGGTAAACATCTTTTGCTAGCTCTTTACTAGTGAGCGTCAACCACTACATTGGCTTTACCCGGATGGTAAAGCACACTCATGTAAGAGGAATTCAAGTAATCTCCTTTTACGAAGATTCAACTCTTTTTGGGTTAACACATACTGGAGGCTTTTATAATCTGTGAATACACCTACATGAACACCATACAAGTAGAGTTTCCAAATCATTAGGGAAAATACTACTGCTGCATTCTCGAGGTCACGAGTGGGGTAGCTCTTCTTTTGAACCTTAAGTTGTCTAGAAGCATAAGATATGACCTTACCTCACTGCATAAACGCACAAACTAGGCCGACCCTGGATACATCACAATAAATCACATTGGTACTAAGCTGAACAAACATACATAAACTGAAACAAGGTATAACTAAGCAATACTGTAAATACTGAAAAGATAACTGAAAAGCAGAACAAAATGCAATGACCAAGTACTATTCCTGAACAAGACATTCTAAACTTAATACTGAAGTATATACTGCAAACCTGGTCACATGCACTATGAGTCCGACTGTGGGAGCTGCTATTAACCGACGTAAAACCATTTGATCTAAACGTGGAGTCGGTATATGCCCCATCGAGAGGGCAAAATATACCTTGCCAGGGTATAAAGGCATGAGGGTACACTTAAACCTGGTCCAACTCGCTGCTAAGTTTACTCCCAACTTAATACGTAAATGACATATTATGACTGAAATACTGAATAGCTCAAATTACTGACATGCGAATCTTACAATGCAACATTTGTATATCGATAATGTTACATTCAAAACTAGAGCATGATTATTGTTTAACCCACCTAGCAAGTGTAATTGAGGAACTAAAAGAATCTACAGAAGTAGGTTTTTGAGTTTCATGCAAGGAACTAAACAATGTTTCAAAGAAATCATTATATCTAAAGTAAGAATACTACAACAGCTAAACCACAATGATTATCCAAGGATCTAGAAACCCTAGGTCTAAACAAGATATAGAGAATCATGAAGCTTATTGAATTCTAGGGACCCAGTGGATGAAAGGAAACCACTAGGAAATTCAAACATACCTGATGACGAAATCTACGGAGACATTTTTTGATTTTGGGACTAGAACTGTAGCAAATGTATCATGTGTTCTTGAGAGGGTTGGTAACGTTTCCCCTTATTTTTTATTTACATTCAATGAACCTTAGTAAATAATGATTATGGTTAGGTTCTGACTAGATTATTAGCATTAAACTGAGTAAAACGACGTAATTTAGGTGTAAAACAATGTAGTTTAAATGCCCAATGCACAGGGTAAAAGACCAAAATGACCCTAACTTCAAAGTTGACGAGTCCCCTCTACGGAACCACTAACGTACCGTCAAATGAACCACGACCCGTCAAAGTGACCACAACCCGTCAAGTGTGTCACGGTTCTCGGCCAGTGACTACTGGTTCAGGGAGGTCCTCTCCACGAGCCCTCCCACGGATCGTGTGGAGGTCCACAGGCCATGAAGGTCACTGTGGTCTTTCACTTAGGCTGGGGGCACGCTGTCTCAGGTTTACGGACCGTCCCACAACTCCTCATCAAGACCACGGCCTGTGGTGGGCTCCGTGGTCTGAGGCCTGAGCTTCGGTTGGTTGTACCTGCCCTCAACGAGCCTTCCCACATCTCGCGTGGTGGTCCATGCCCTATGAAGAGTTCTGTGGTCCAGCACTTCTGGATGGGTGGTTCCTTTGACGGTCCGTGAACGCTGCTGTAGATCACCAAATTCTGCTATTTTTTGACATAAAGTTCAAGTCTGATTTTGAGGTGTTACAATATCTTCCCTTTGGGAACATTTATCCTAGAATGAAGTATAAACCAGCACAGTATGAAGGGAAGGAGCTACAATCCCTACCACTAGGTACAAAAAACTGGTATCAAACTGAATTGGGTTACAAGAACATGCAAATATACTGAAAATGCAAGAACAATTGAAGGAAGGTGATACTGAGATTGATTTTACGCAGGAATAAGCTGAGAGGCTGGACAAGAACTATTACCTCAAGCTGAAATGGAATCAGAAGGAAATATATGAGGATACTTGGCCTTGATGGCTGCTTCTACTTCCAAAGTAGCTACCCTTACAGACAGACTCCTCCACAAAACCTTCACAGAAGCGACTTTTTTATTGCTCAACCAACGAACCTAACAGTCTAGAATCTCTACTGGCAGCTCTTCATAAGTCAGACAATCTTTCACAACCATATTCTGTAATGGTACTATTGATGTCGGATAACGTTTCAAGGACTGATACACTCAAATTATATCTCCCTAAAGAAGCATAAGCGATCGCTATCAATTAAAGAACCCAACTTGTAGGTTGGGGTCGATCCCACGAGGAAAATGGTCTAGACTTTACTTTAACCAACAATTATATTCAATTAGTCAATTTACATCCAGAAACAAGTAATTAAAGGGGTTTTTTTTTATGAAACAAATTGTAAGAATTTAATAAGTAATCAGTAATAAAAAGTCAATTGTGGTTGTTATCAAGATGAGAGAAATAACTAGGCTATACGTGTTCCCCACAAGCTCATAACGTAGTAATCCTAGTAATAACAATCCTTTCCTAGTGTACTACATGCATAGTGATAAGTTAGGTATCTCTAAATCCTTGGTCAGGCATCTAGAGAATTTCACCCCGCACCTTGGTCCGGCTACGTGTGTGTAATTTACTAACCCTTACCTCTACCTCATATTAGACATTATAATCGATGTTTGTCTTAGTTTTTACTTCGCACCAATCAACACTAGCCTATTAGATAGTATCACACTAAATCTATTTTGCTATTTCTTTTCTTGTTGATTACCTCCTTGGTCCGGCAAGTAGCAACAAGGCGAGTTCTAACGTGTGCACTCGTTAAAAAGACTTCTGAACGAACGATTTTTCAATGCATGCAAAACACTATTCAAGAATTGCTTATTTACTATTCATACTTTATTAATCGCTCATGGTTCCCACAACCCTAGTTGTGGGGTTTAGTTACCCATAATCATATGAACACAATTCATTTTTTAAGATGAAAGAATTATGAACTTACGTAAGAAGAATAATAAACCAAGAAATTCAACTTGAATTGCACACCAAAATCTTCAAAACGAACATAGGAAATTAAAAATTGCTAAGGTTGCAAGTTAAACTCCCAAGTCAAGAACTAGAACAAACGTAATAATCTCCATCCCCCAAAAACGAGGTTTACATATCCTATTTATAGAAAACAAGTCCTAAATTAAAAGGGAAACAAAATATGTAAAATTTGTTCAGGAACGCGTCTTCATTCCACGTGACTGACTCACGGACCGTCAATGGATCTACGGTCCGTGAGTCCCTTCCGTCAGCCAGGACTTAGAAAATATTTCAGCTTCCAAAAAATCAGCTTCTCTGAAGCAAACGACGGATCTGCAGTACGGACCGTAGATCAATCTACGATCTGTCAATCCCTCTCCGTAGCTCCATACTTAGAATCTTCATAAACCAGGTACTGGAACCCTCGCAGTATCAATCTACGGATCAACAATATAGTCCGTAGATCAATCTACGGACCGTCAATGGTCACCAAGGTTCCACACTTGGTTAGATTTCCCTGATTTGCCTTGCCTGCTGATCTACGGCCACCATCTACGGAGCATCAATGTACCTACGGTCCACAGATCACCTCCGTAGATGCCCTTTTCTGCATTTCTTTCAGCTGTCTCTTTACTTCCGCGCCTGAACATTTTTCTTGCAAAATATAATAAAAACACATAAAAACCAATACAAAAAAGGCCCTAGACACACACAACTTGTAAGTGAAATGTATTAGAAATACTGTAAACTCACGGTATATCAGTAACTTCTTCTAATTATAAGTGGCAACGAGCGCTAGTCAGTATAAAACACAACTTAATGAGTTGGGGTCGAATCCCACAGGGAGCTGTACGTGTTTGAGAATCAATTAGGAAATGTGAATATGGTAAAACACCCCATAGGAATAGACATTATCAAATAAAAACATAATTCAAATCAGGGGGTGACATGAATGTCAAATAAAGGGGTTTTGGTTTTAATTATCAACTACAAACAGTGGCAAACAATATGAAATAACAATAATGAGACGGGTTCTTGGGATGTATTCGAATTATAGGCTAATATAGAAAAATGGGTCATTGCAACTATTAGGAAATAGTTGTATATTAGTGAGTAACCTAAGCCATAGAGGAAACAAATTTCTCTCGCACAATTTACCACGAATCAAGTTGATTTCTCTCGAAAGTCAACAAGCAAGAAAAATAAGACCAGCCCACACATTAGTCGATTCACTCTCTCGAGCTCAACCTATGTCAACCCAATACCCATTGACCATCAATGAATAAGCTTAGTTTTAAAAACTCTCTCGAGAAAGCCAAAAACAGAAGGGTAGAACTGCAATTACGACTACAATTCTTATATTAAACCACAATTACTAATTGAACTCACTTCTAAACAGTATTTGTACTAATAATTAGCAACACCCATAAACTAAATCAGCCCATAATCACATAATCACACCCAAAGAATTGGGGTTTTAGCTAGACATCATAAAAAGATAAAAATCATTACCAAATTGAGTTTCCATCGATTGGGTAAGATTGATTTCGTTCTTACAATGTTCCAATTAGAAGAATCTCAAAGACCCACTTTCAGTTTCTCAAAAGTGAAAAACTTCAATTCTCTAAGGATTTGGAAGAACTAGAGAAAATTTGTCTCAATACTCAGAATAATAATCACACTTCGATATAATAAAAAATACATACTAAACTAGATATTCAAAAATGTATTTATAGTCGCAAAAAATATGCTTGAAGGGCCTCTCGGCGCAATAAGTTGGGCTCACCGATCCACTTGGCTAGCCACCCTTTTGTCATTTCCATAGCCAGTTTTTCCTTGGCCTTCAACATCCTCAAGGTCTGTAACTTTGGGGGATCTAACACTGCATCGCGGAACCACTCGGTAATCCACCGACTGCTGCTTTATCTCGCAAACTAGGTTCTCTCCTTCAGGGCTCGACACGCTGGAACTTTAGGTGGTCAAATAGCTATTCGGTGACTCGCCAAGTAGACTTGGCGATCACAAGACTTGCTTTTCTTCATAATTTCTTCTCCCTTTGTCCCTTTTTTCAAATTAGTGTCCTTGCTTTGTTCCTCAATACATATATCTAGAAATCAAGGGTTTTACATCAGTTTTTGGTGTTGACACCAAATTTCGTATGATATTTCTAAAGTTAATACTTTTTAAGTATTTTATTTTTTAAATAGTTCAAAATACATGTTTTTCCATTTTAATGTAACTTGTTGATAATTATCCTTATTCTAAAAGTACTAGAATTTTTATCGGTTAATTCTATTTATATTATTTTTTCACAGCGCCGGTTGAATATGTTCAAATATTTATTCATTTTTTATAAAATTATTATTTCTCATAAATTGCATTTTTTACATGTCATTGGTTACGTTCATTACATCATTTTCGTTGTTACATTTGTTAATATATATTTTGATATTTGCACAGTCCAGAAATTCAGTTTGATATAGATAATATTTCATACACAAATATTTTATTAACCGATGGTTTTGTCCCACGATTTTAAGATAGTGATATTGTACTATTGGTAGTTTTCAATTCCCTATTTAAAGAATAGTTTGCTCATTACGTTACAGGGTGGTGGATAAGATTTGTAGGGTGTAATTTACAGATTTTTATATTCTTTAATTGTTCATTATTTTCCAGAAAGTCTCCGGAGTTCCACCGGAATCCGGCGAGCCCACTACCAAAACCCCTTTTCCAGTGAAACATTCACCGAAACAGCTCCAAATAACAACCCACCAAAAGCAGTAACCAAATAAACCAAAACACATTTTTTCGGCATCCTTGAACTCCACCATTGCAGGCGAAATTTTTTTGAAACAGCCAACAACAACAATCAGCTCCACCGGCAACCCAAACAAACCCACTGCCTCCCCAGCTACTCCATTTTCTCCGACTAAACAATCCATTCCACCACTGTATCCATTTTTCGGTGAAAAACAGTGAGAACCACCAGAAACGAACCACAAAACCATCAAAGACCCCATTTCTTTCTTTTCCGTTTCCGACTAGCAGTTCACGCTATGAAACCACCGCTATCACCCACCCTTCACTCTCTTCCTCAACAAGAAACCCATCAGATTTCATCACCAAAAGATCACCAAACAACCACCATAAGAGCAACCGCGAACACCGGAGCTAAACAACGAACCAGACCCAGCGAGCCAGACTCGCGATAATATTCAAGTTCTATTTCCGGCGAGCTCACAGCGAGTTAGACCCAAGCTCCGATGGAGCAAGCCGCGAGCCAACACACCTCACACCAAACAGCAGCGACGCTAGCAAGCTCCCAAAGAGCAACTCAGGTGACCCTTTTTCTTTTATAAAAAAATATTTGTGTATAGCTTCAGCTATTTGAAGTTATCATTATTAACATTGTGTTATTACTTGTTTGATTGGACCTTTTTTTTTTGTTATTATTTTTATACAAGGTGTGACATTGTTCTGTTCTTGTTTCTATTTTGAGTATTGTTTCAACATTTTTTTAAATGACTTTTCTTTTTGGTTTCCCACCCGGTGTCCGGAGTACACATTGGAGCTCCGATTAAATCCGGATCGTGCTTTGCAGGGCCCATTCGGAGGTGGCACTTCCAACAGGATTTTCTCCATACCCAGGTCTCGAACTCGAGACCTCTGGTTAAGGGTGAAGCACTTCCACCAGTGCACCACAACCCATATTGAATATGCGCAGTTTTTTAAATCTTTTTACTACCAATTTTTAGTTTAGTTGTTTATTTTAATTTTTCTTCATTAATTTTCAGCACTCGTAACTTGTACATTTTTTTTTTGCAAATGTTAAAACTTCTCCAATAGCTTTTTCTTGATTTTGTAATGAAATATGATCCTATTTTGATATTTTTTTACATTCAATTTAGTAAGGATGTCATGAAACTTTGCTCTTAGAGTTTATTCATAGTGTTTGTTTTTAATTTTTGTTATTTAGTTGTTATTGTTGCTAGTATAAATTGGAATTTGAAAATTGGCCAATTAGAAAATCTCTTTGTTGGTTTTGGAGGTCTCCCCATTTTAAAAGACGGAATTTTAGTTGATGTTTGTATTCTTTATTTGTTAAAATTGGCTGATGAAGAAATTACCGTCAATTTCCAAGGCTTCCCATTTTAACAAGACGGGCTTTTATTTTAAAGTTATTATTTGATTTATTTATTTTTATTCATATTTATTCATTACTAGCACTTTTACTAAGTGTCTTTACAGGTAACCGGAGTTGCTTTCCATCGAAGCTAGTGTAATGAAGTTCGAATTGCATTATTTATTCATTATCTTGTATATATCGATGTTAGGCAAAAACCTTACGCCATTTTTTATTTTATTATTTCATTTTATTATTTGTGTATATAGCATGTTTTTCATATTTGTATATTGTTTTTATCTCCTCTTCAATTTGAAAATATTAATTCAGTCGAGACTCACAATTGTGAATTTCGAAGGATGCCTAACACTTTTCCTTTGAAATAACTTGAACCCCTTACCTAAAAAATCTATTGGTTTCGTAGACATTTTTTTAAGTTCATTTATTAATTGGTTTCCTAGTTTTTCTAAAATTAGGTGGCGACTCGTTTTAAACCTTTTTTAAAATTCTTTTATTCTTTAAAATTGACTTACCACGATGTTGTGCCCTCTCAAAGGAATGTCAACACTTGGCAAAACATAAACATTTGAGGACTCTAAATCATTGTAAATAAATCCCTAAATGAGTCAAAATCTCGAACATATCAACACCTTCAACTTAAACTTTTGCTTGTCCTCAAGTAAAACTCAAGTTCTGCAGTTCAAAAAGAATGTCTCAAACCGTGCTACCCAAGACTCAATCATAAATGTACACAAAACGACTTAACTTACTCATGCAAAGATCAATTGTGCACTCAAAGGTTCAAGTTTTGACTTACCATTACAAAAGATTCTCAAGTTCACAATACTTGCTTCATATGCGAGTTCAAGCCCGACAAAGGTACTCAAATTCCCTCACACAAAGAATGATTCCATATTCACACAATATTCTTCAACAATTTATAGCTCCAGAATCACATGCAACTCTCACAGTCACAATGATGAACACATGCATGACTTCACCCATAAGTTTGCCCTTATTTTCCAATCCACACTGGCTTCAGCTCACTCAAGATCAAAAAGGTATTTTCAAGGCTTGTAATGGGGTTGAGTGAAAAGGTATGGTCATTTAGGTTCAGTGGCTTCTTTCCTAATGAAATGGTGGTATGAACATCGCTTTCTTTCCTTTTCTTCAAAATTTAAACTCATTCTCAAAATTCACCCCATTATTCATTTCACATGGACTATTGGATACCCCATTTCTTTTGCAACTTTTACAACTTTATTCCACAATTGTTTTCATTCTTCTTCTTGTTCATTCTTCGTTTCATTTTCTCTTCTCTCTCTCTTCTTGTATGGAGGGGTTCCACCTTTCTCAAAATCATGGATCAAAGGGGTTCTTCTTTGCACTTCTTGATTTACCTTCACTTTTCACCACACCCCTAACTTAGGTTTTTGGCCTAAGTTGCCTATTCAAACAAACCACACTTCATGAGGATTATGGGTAAATGGATCAAGAGGGGTTACAATATCATTAAGTTCCTTCCAAGAAAGGGGTAAGGCTCAAAGGGTGTTCAAGCAAAGTTCACACACTCAAAAGGTTGGTCACACAAGAGGTATAATATGAAACTGTTTCACTCTTTAAAATCGATGCCTAAGATCATTTCAAGAGCTTGCATCAATTAGTCAACCGGACCTACGAGGCAAATTGTAGGTGTCATCACACGTGGTTCACAGTAAACTTATCACACAAGGCATTGACACCAATATCAAACAAGACTCCACACTTTCGCTAGTGTGCAATGTTCATGACAAGAGACTCAACTAGATAATCGGTTAGTCAACATGAGATGCAAAAAGTTCACATATGGCCAATGCAACCTCATTTGGCCTCATTTTAGCCGCACATTAATTTTTGATTGATTAAGAGCACTATTCAAGTCATCTATATTGATCATGACTGACACTCAAATTTGCACATAAACAATCACATTCAAACACAATGAAGAGGTGGGAAAATTGTTTAGAAGGGTCAAAAACTATTTACATTAAAAATACAGGTCCGCAAGCTCAAACATCCACAAAAAAATGTCAAAACACAATTTACATCACAAAAACCAATATATACAAAGATGGTAAACACAAGAGGAAGGTATGGAATTACCTCACCCCACCACAAACAAAAAGCAATTTGTCCTCAAATGAAATAAAAAAACTAAAAATCACTAAAAATGACAGAGAGGGAGGTAAAGAAAGGTCTTGTCTACACAATCGATCTATATGTCGGGGTGTCAGTGCCGGGTGTTACATCAGCACTACTAACACCACTAGGGTCAGCCACATGTGTGTCTACCAAAGAGATCAGCACAGTTAAAGCTACCATGCCCTCCTCGGTCTCTGTAAGACCCTCATAAGAAGCCTCCTCATCAACACCAAGTTGTTCCTTATCGTTCACAGCCTCAGGTTCGGCAGCAGTAGTTCGAACTTCTTCTCTGGGGGTAGCCGGAGGCACATTTCGATCCACTGATATATATCAGAGATCTCCATAGTCCCAAAAATCATCGACATGTCGAGGGACATCAGCTGGTCCACATACTTCCTCAGCTCAGCAATAGCAACCTTTAGAGACGTCACCTCCTCAGTGACCCCTTGGCCGCGCTCGCACACCGTTATCCTTGCCGCACGGGCATCAATGTCAAACTCAGGGAAGTCACAGCATCAGAAAGGGCCCTTTCAATTATGCCATGAATAGTGGACTCAAGCCTGGAGGTGCGCCTATCAACATAATGGGCTAGCCTCCCCATCCTTAGTAATGCAGCCTGGGTGAGTAACAGTCGGGAAGTAGCAGCAGAGGTACCAGACCTAGGAGAGAAGGGAGTTGTAGAGGAACTAGGCATCATGGAAGCAGAAGTTCTACATATACCTGAAGGCCCAGGGGTTGGATTAGGAAAAGGTGCCTTTGCAGGTAATGTATCAGTATCCATAACCGGGGATGCGTCCACTGGGACTGCCTTCTTCTTCTCTTCCTTATCCTTCAAGTACTCTTCCTCAATCCTCCAGATGTTGATACATGGGGTGAGAGTCACTTCCACATCCTTCTTCTTATCTTGAGGTACTCGAGATCGTTTGCACAGCTTGGTGATCAAAACCGAAAAAAGGGTAGAAGTTTGGCTATCAAAGAAGACTTTCGGCGAACGCAGGCTCTCGCCAAAAGTTACAGAACCAAAACTAAACAATTGCATGAAATTAAAGGCGATCAAGGGGTATTTGTAGAACCACCGAGTGGGTCACCAAGCTCGACCCAACTCGCCAATATGTCCAACGTGCATACTTTCTACACCGACTACTGAAATCAAGCCCACAACCACCCAAAACAAATTCAAAACACACACTAACACAATTAGACTCAGACCCATAAGACTCATGCCTCCAGGGTACTCCGACTTCTCCCAGTTTTGCAAAAATTAGCCATTTGATGACTTACGCCCTTAAGAATCTCGTCAAACGCTCCTTCATTGGGGAAAGTGTGTCATTTAGCACAATTATGGTTGACTCAAACTTCACCCGACTAGTCCCAACAACAGTTTATCAAAACCCCAACAATTTAGATCAATTTTAAAGCATGAAATTTGGGAAATCACAATTTACGGCACAATATCGAAATTAAAATACGTAGGCAAAGAAACATATATGAATTTAGACAGGCCTAGCACACATCACTAAGAAAAAAACAATTGCCAATGAGTTTAACCGTTAATTATGAGTTTCGGGGTTCGAAAAACCAACCTTTAATGCCGAATATATTATTTGAAAAGCTAGACGACAAAGAATTCCAATTCCAAACACAAGATCCACAACTAAGAAGAAGTAACAAAACAAAAATGTAGAAAATATAGTGCGGGTGGGATTTTGGGAAGTTAAAAAGTGTGGGAATGTGAAAGAGTTCGAAATTTTAAACCTTTGGCCTTTTAAAAGCCGTCAAATTATTTCCCTTTCGGTGACATTAATTTTTCTCGCTGAACCACTCAGTGACACGTCGAGTGGTCCCTTACCTTGCCAAGTTTTACAGGACCTCTAGTTAATGTGGGAGTCCAAACGGTTGTCAAAGTCGGGGTCAGTGACCTGTTCGGCGATTAGCCGACTTGTCCATGGGCCTGCTGAGTTTTACAGACTCCAGTATGAGAATTTCTTGAGTCCAATTGCGGTCCAAGTCGGGCTCGCCAACCTCTTCGGCGAGTCGCCGTCTTGGCCTTTTGCTCGCCAACCTGCACTGTTCAAACACATTTAACACTTCAACCTGCAAAATCAACACACGGTTATTTTAAACATACAAAGAAAAGAAAATAAAACTTAGGTTGCCTCCCAAGAAGTGCCTTAGTTAACGTCGTGGCACGACGCAAGTCCCCATTTAGGTTTCAATTTTGGGCTTTGCCTCAGTGTCACTAGGCAACCCCTTTTATACTTTGGGAAGAGACAAGATAACACATGACCCATTTGGTCTCTACTAGCTGAATTAACATGGAATGAAAGGCTATCATCTGATTTAGTATAGAGATATTCTCTCTTATCTCTTTTAACACTCTGTCGTGTTCTCAGACATTGTGATGAATGAGTAAGATTGTCTCCTCAATTTTCCCACCCTCATACTCCTTGGGTTTTCTATGCTTGTGAGGGGGAATGTACCTATCTTTCTTTTTGTACATTATGTCGAATTTCATGACTTTCTACGCCAAGTCATCCAATTGGGTCAACAATGTGGCCAATTCTTAGTCCTTCTCTGTCTCCTTGTTGGTTTTAATTATGCCATCAATGAGTTGGGTTGCTGTTTCATATGGTTGTCGTATTACTCCACCCGGAGAAAGTTGGTCAGCCACTCTTATATGTTCAGGACCAAGACCTTCGTAGAAGCACTCCAGTAGCATCTTATCTGGAATTCCATGAGTTGGGCACTGCTACAATAGTTCCTTAAATATTTGCCACAACTCATGCATAGTCTCACCCTCCAATTGCTTGAAAGTTAGGATGTTAACCTTGAGAATCATCAATCTCAAAGGAGAGTGTACCATTGGGTATCCGTTGCCACACGATAGGCTCATTTCCTCTATTCAACAACCAACACGAAACTAAAACTACAAGTAAATAGATTCAACTATGACTAAAAATAACAAAATTCAACTTCACCAAAAAAAAAATCTCAATAAACACCACTCCCCAGCAAGGGTGCCATTTTGATTAACGTTTCAAGGACACTTCTTCCAATTTTGAGTGTCAACGATCACTAGTTAGTATAAAACCCAACTTAATCAGTTGATGTCGAATCCCACAGGGAGGGGTACTTGTTTGAGAATCAATTAGGAAGTATGAATATGGTCAAATCAACAATAGGAATAGACATTACCAAATAAAAACATAATTCAAATCAGGAGGTGACACGAATGTCAAATAAGGGGGTTTTGGTTTTAATTATTAAGTAAAAACTGTGGCTAACAATACGAAATAACAATAATGAGATGGGTTCTTTGGATATAATTCGATTATAGGCTAATCCAAACAAATAGGTAAATGCAACTATTAGGAAATAGTTTTATATTAGTGAGTATGCTTAGCCATAGAGGGAATAAATTTTCTCTCAAACAATTTACCTCGAATAAGGTCGATTTGTCTCGAACATCAACAAGCAAGTAAATTAAGATCGTCCCACACCTTAGTCCATTCACACTTTCGAGCTGAATATGTAGGATTGAGTTTAGGATTCATTCTTTCGAGCTGAACCCATGTCAACCCAATACCCACTGAATATCAACAATAAGCTTAGTTTTAAAGCCTCTCTCTTGAGCAAGCTAAAAACACAGGGGTAGAACTGTATTTGCAACTACAATTCTTAAATTAAACCAAAATTACTGACTGAACTCACTTCTAAACAACATTTAAACTAACAATTAGCAATACACATAAAGTAAATCAGCCCATAATAACATAATCACACCCCAATAATTGGGGTTTTAGCTAGTCATCATAAAAAGAAAAAAAATCGTAACAAAATTGAGTTTCCATCAACTAGGTAAGATTAATTTCATTCTTACAAAGTTCCAATTATCAAAAGTGAAAAACTTCGATTCTCTAAGGCTTAGGAAGAACTAGAGAAAACTTGTCTCAATACTCAAAATAATAATCACAATTCGATAAAATTAAAATTAGATACTAAACTAAATGTTCAAAAATGTATTTATAGTCGCAAAATATATGCTAAAAAGGGCCACTTGGCACAGCTAGTCGGGCTCACCGATCCACTCGGCGAGCCACCCTTTGTCGTTTCCATCACCTTTTTGCCTTGGCTTGCAATATCCTCAAGGTCTGTAACATTTGGCGATCCAACACGTCATCGCGGAACAAATCGGTGATCCGCCAATTGCTCCTTTCTCTCGCAAACTTTGTTCTCTGCTTCAGGGCTCGACATACTGGAACTTTAGGCGGTCAAATAGCCATTTGGCGATCACCAGACTTGCATTTCTTCATTCTTTCATCTCTCTTTGTTCCTCTTTTCAAATTAGTGTCCATCCTTTGTTCCTCAATCCATATACCTAGAAATCAATGGTTTAACATCAGTTCTTGGCACAAAATAAGCATTTGAGGACAAGTCATGGTATCTGAGATCAAACATCGAAAGGGAAGGCGAGGTTTCAAAGTATCGCTTCGTTCGAGAATCAACTGCACATAAATAAACTCTTCCTTAGGCCTTCAAGGAGGAAGCAGTTTTTTTACAAAATTCCGAAGAAAATCAAATGAAATTTCCTACATGATATCAAAAAAAACCATAAGGATTGTTTCCACCCGTGAGTTTTAGTTCTGCTGGCAACTCTTACTCATGATCCACATTACCAACCCTTTTCAGGATCTTGTCAAGACCTATATATCAAGGACTTAGCTTCCCTTTCTTGCCAAATCTCATCACCCCCTTCATATGTGAAACCTTCAGGAAAACCCAATTATAGATTTCAAACTCTAAGTCCTTCCTCATTACATCTGCATAGAATTGCTGATGACTGTATGGTGTTTTTAGTCTATCATTGATGAGCTGAACTTTTTTCATAGTCTCATGAACCAAATCTAGCCCAATCAATGCCTTACCTACTTCAAAACCAACCACTCGGGGATCTACCTCTATGCCCATATAGTGCCACATACGGGCCATCAGAATACTGAAAATAGAAGCTTTTATTATAGGAGAACTCTATGAAAGGTAGGTAATCATCCCAACTACCCTTGAAATTGATCACGCATGCTCTCAACATGTCCTCTAATGTCTGAATGGTACGTTCTTCCTGACCATCCATTTGTGGATGAAATGTTGTACTAAGATTTATCATAGTACCAAGACCCTTCTGAAACAATTTCAATAAATGAGAGGTAAACTGAGGACCTCTATATGAGATGATAGACAAGGGTACCCCATGCAACCTGAATATCTCATGGATGTAGAGTTTGGTTTATTCTTCTGTTGGATCTATAGTCTTGACATCTAAAAGATAAGTGGACTTAGTAACTCTATCTACTATCACCCAAATGGAGTCATGCTTTCTGCGAGTTCGAGATAAACCCGTAATAAAGTGCATATTTATCACTTGCCACTTCCATGTAGGAATGTTAATATCTTGAGTCATACCTCCTGGTTTCTCATGTTCTACCTTAACCTATTAATAGTTAGGACACTTAGCCACAAAATCTTCTACGTCCCTCTTCATGTCATTCCACCAAAAGACTTCCCATAGGTCACGGTACATCTTAGTGGAACATGGATGAATGGAATACCTAGAGATATGAACTTCTGTAAGGATTTGTTGCCTCAAATCACCCACGTTAGGAACACATAAGCGACCCTGGTAACGAAGAACACCATCTCCCTCTTGAGACAAAACCTGAACTTTCTGTTGATGAACTGCATCTTTCAACTGAACAAATATAGGATCACTATCCTATTTTTCCTTAACCCCCGCTACCAATGAAGATTCTTATCCATTCTGAACTATAATCTCTCTATCTGATGTGTTTGTAAGGCAAAATCCTATGAGAGCAAGCTGGTGAACATTTTTTTCTAGCTCATTCCTTTCTTCCTCAGCATGTGCTACACTACCCATAGACAGTCTGCTAAGAGAGTCAACCACTACATTGGCCTTACATGGATGGTAAAGCACATTCTTATCATAGTCATTGAGGAATTCAAGTCATCTCCTTTGACGAAGATTCAACTCTTTTGGGTGAACACAAACTGGAGTCTATTATAATCTGTGATTACATCAACATGAACACCATACAAGTAGTGTCTCCAAATCTTTAGGGCAAAGACTACTGATGCAAGCTCGAGTTCACGAGTTGAGCAGTTCTTCTCATGAGCCTTAAGTTTTCTAGAAACATAAGCTATGACCTAACCTTGCTGCATCAAGACACAACCTAGACCGACACTTGATGCATCATAATAAATCACACAATCATCTAAACCACTTGGTAGAGCAAAGACCGGAGCGATAGTCAACCTAGTCTTCAGTTCTGAGAAGCTTTTGTCACACTCATCTGTTCATTTAAATTTGACTTTCTTCTCAGTCAACTTGGTCAATAGAGAAGCAATGGATGAAAATCCTTCAACAAATCACCTGTAATACCTGGCCAAACACAAGAAACTGCTAATATCTATATTGGAGGTGGGTCTGGGACAGTGTTGTATTGCCTTAATTTTTTGAGAATCCACTCGGATCCCTTCTGTAGATACCACATGACTAAGAAATGCAATGGAGTGTAGCTAGAATTCACACTTGTTGAACATAGGGAATAGCTAGCAATCATTGAGAGTTTGAATAAAAACCCGTAGATTAGTCACATGCTCATCCGCATTCCGAGAATAAATGGGGATATCATCAATAAAGTAAATAACGAACAAGCCGAAGTAATATTTGAACACCCTATTAATTAAGTCCATGAAACCTACAGAAGCATTTGTTAGTCCAAAAGACAGTACTACAAATTCATAATGATGATATCGTGTTCTGAAAGCCATCTTCGGAATGTCGCTATCTCTTACTCTGAGCTGATGATAGTCGGATCTTACGTCTATCTTAGAAAAGCAACTAGCACACTGAAGTTGGTTGAACTAGTCATCAATCCTTGGGATGGGATTCTTATTCTTGATGATAACTTTGTTCAACTGTCGATACTCTCTGGACATTCTCAGAGAACAATCATTCTTTTTCACGAACAACACTAGAGCACCCTATAGAGACATACTAGGTCTGATTAAGGCCTTATCTAGAAGATCTTTTATATGCTCTTTCAATTCCTTAAGCTAAGATGGAGCCATTTTGTAAGGAGGAATCGAAATAGGCTTGGTATCTGGGAGGAGCTCTATTTCGAAGTCAATGTCCTTTTCAGGAGCAACTCGGGGAAGATCTTCTGGGAACATTTCTAGGAACTCATTTACTGTTAGGACTGACTCTTGAGTTGGGGTTTCAGAGTTTGAATCATTAACCCAAACAAAATTATAGACATACCCATTATAAAGAATATTTTTGGCCTTACGGTAAGAAATGAATCGGCCCATAGACAGTGTGCTACTACCCTTCCAATCTAACACTTGCTTGTTTGAAAACCGAAACCGAACCATCCTAGAACTACAATCGACTGAGGCATAAAAGGAATGTACCTAGTCTATGCCTAGAATGATATCAAAATCAACCATTTCTAACTCTACCAGATCTGTTGAGGTGACTTTCTGACAGACGTTGAAATAAAAACTTTTGTATACACATCTAGCTAGCTATAACTGGGTCACTAATTGGAATAGAGAATACGAAGGGTTCTAAGAGACTTTCTGGACTAACACAAAAGTTTACTTCTATATAAAGAGTTACAAAAGGTAGTGTATCCCTTTGATCTAATAATGCATAATAATCTAACTGAAAGACTCACAATGTGCAGGTGAACACATCCGGAGAATCTTCCTGGTCCTAGCGAGCCAGGAGAGAATACAACCTATTCTAGTGCTAACCGCCACCTTAACCAAACGAAGAACCCTGTTTTGTAGGGCAACCTACTGGTGCTGCTGGAGCTGTAGATTGAAACCGGTTGTCGTTACCTCTTTTTCCCGTCCTTGCACAAGGGCAACCCTTCAACCTATGGCCAAACTAACCATACTAAAAGCACCCTTATTTTCCTGCAAAACACTCTCTAGGATAGTTCTGACCACACTATGGACAAGTAGGGAAGGTCATGTTATCTTAAGAACTCCACTTAGACTTAGAGCCTGATTCGTTTCCTTTCTGATCCTGTTAAAACCTTGAGGAAGTAGCTCTAGCTTATGAAGGTGCTGGGGTTGTAGACCTTTAGTTGAAATTCTGAGCGGTTTCCACCACTTGATTATTGCTGAGAGTATTCATAATTCCCTGTTCTAGCCTTCTTGTTTTCCTTAGACATTTCCCTAAGCTTATCTCCCTCAACCTGCTAAGCATGAGTCATAAGCCTAGAGATATTCAAATCATCTAATAGCCTAGCATTCACGCACTCTGGCTTCACCAAGTTGGATATCCCAAACAGAAACTTACTCATTTGTGCCCTTGGATCGGCAACCATGTGTGGAGCATACCTAGAGAGCTGGGTGAACTTAAGTTCGTATTCTTGTACTAACATGATACGCTGCTTCAAATTTATAAACTTTTATGCCTTAGCTTCTTTCAACTCCAATGGGAAGATCCTGTCAAGAGAAGCTCCAGTAAAACACTCCCAAGTCACAAAAGTTGCACCCGTACCCCTATATTCTTTCCACTGAGTGAACCAAATGTGAGCTACATCATTAAGCTGGTAGGATGCCAACTCTATGCTATCATTACCAGTCACTTGCATCACTCCAAAACTTTACTTGACCTCTTCAATGAAGTTTTGTGGGTCCTCACCTACCTACGACCCTAAAAACTAGGGTTGATTCATTCGAAAAAAATCTTGAACCCTAGCTACAGCTGCTCAAACATTAGCGTCTTTAGGAACATGGGCCTGCTGATTGTTCTGATTGTCCACACTCTAAGACAAGAGCTTGATCGCTTTCTAAAATTCTGCATTCGTAACCTCAAGGTTTGGGACCAGAGGAACTGTGTTAGCATTGCGTGTGTTAGCATTCTGTGAATTAGCTCTTCGGGGAGGAATGATCTGAAATGCATAACGACGAATCAGAAAGAAGATCATACCTATGCAGGATAAAAATAAAAAGAATGTGAAGTTTTTTTCTCGTACACTTCATAGCCTCCCTCTCATTAGATTTGGTGCACTTCACACCCATGAAAGAGACTCTACTTAGTGCGGCTTACAGAAATCCTAGGACCATGGACTGTGTGGAGGACCACGGACTAAGAAGGTCACCGTGGTCCTTCACATGGGCTGGGGCCTTACTGGCTTATGACAATGGACACTCCCACGGCCCTTCATCAAAATCACGATATGTGGTGGGCTTTGTTGTATAAGGCATGAGCTTGGGTTGGTTCTGCCTAGCCTCCACGAGCCTTCCCACGGCTCGTGTGCTGGTCCATGGCCCATGAAGGGTCCCGCAGTCCACCACTTCTACATGGGTGTGAACTAAGGCTGGCAAACGGACCGGTTTTTGTCCGGTCCGATCCGGTTCCGGTCCGGTTCCTGTACCGGTTGAACCGGTAAGGAACCGGTTTTATAGGTACCGGAACCGGTACCGAAACGGAACCCGGATTTTGATCCGGTTGTTCCGGTTTGGTAAGAACCGGTTCCGGTCCAGTTCAACGGTCAATTTAAATT
Source organism: Solanum bukasovii (assembly GCA_029582585.1). NCBI lineage: Eukaryota > Viridiplantae > Streptophyta > Magnoliopsida > Solanales > Solanaceae > Solanum > Solanum bukasovii. The sequence goes on from JAJOOI010020160.1 coordinate 47,577, forward strand.
ATTTTTTTATGTTTTTTTTAAAATGTTATAGAGCCATTGGGCCCTTTTAGCCGTTGGGCTGGGGCCCAAAACGGCTCCAAACAGTCCCCCACCCCTCTCTACCCCTTCACACTATAAATATACCCATATTTTTTCATTTAAATCACAAATTCACAAACTATTTCATTAATATCTTATAAAATCTCTTAATTTTCAATCTCTCATAAAATCATAATTATTATTTTGTGATATTGACTTGGAGTTCGAATTTCGGAGATTTATTTGAAGTAAATCGGAATCTTCAATTGGCATCTCTCAATTCCGGCTTTGGTTATACGTCTACTTTTACGTAGACGTTCGGTACATTCGTTCCAACTTTAATTTTTTATTTGTTTATTAATTAAGTTATTTTATTTTTTTGTTATA